>SMSQ01025722.1:0-11283 GCA_019453375.1 Ctenoplectra terminalis
CTTTTGAATTAGTATCGCACCACACAGCCAAACGGAAAGTCGACCAAAATCGGCGTGGCGTTTAACGTGTTAATCGGTCATAAAATGCCACGTGCAGCGTAGCTGTGTGGTTTGCGGACCTACGGTACCTGTACGGATCGTCCAATGGGGTCAGTTTTATGATCTTTTCACTATTTATTTCTCTGGCTATTCAACAAGACTAGAAGCTATTATTGAGGCTAAAAGAATGCATACAAAATATTGAAAACGTATTTTGTATTTACAACTACGAAGAAATATGATCTTATTACGAAGAGCGTAAGTGTTTAAAGTTAAGGTCGTTTACAACTCGATATTTTTCTAAACGAGGCGAAGTAGGAATAAATGACCAACGATTCGGAGTCAAACAAGTGTAGTTGTTTCTAAGGTCTTTTAATACATTATAGAGTGATTTATGGAGCAATTAGTGCATCCTGGTACTTACCAGGCTACTTAGCAGCTTTGAATGCTCCCCATAAGAAAAGTTGTAATAAATTTATGTCTGGAAAATGAAGTTAATTAGTGTCCACTCATGCTTTGAACACAAACATTTAAAATAAGTAATACTGTTACTTTTGATACATTTTCATCTTGTTACGAGGTTAAGAACTGGCTCAACGGAATTTTATTATGGGTCGTTGAATTTAACTTTTTATCAGCTGCAACACAATACTAAAAAAATATGTGCTACAACTTAAAAAAGTCAAGAACCCTTTTATGTCTGAGAAAAAATAATATATAAAAGATTTTTTGTTTTTGTTCGTATAAAACAATTTTTATTATAGTTGTTTTAGATAGCGATTTAGATGGTCACAACATTATTCATACAATAATATTGTTCCATAGCTACAATACTTTTGGATCATAGAGTATGCTTCATCGATAAGGATATACTTTCTCTAAATAGTTTCTCAGAAATTTAAACATGAAACATTCTTAAGAAAATATTTTTAGAAAGAAACTTCATAAAATTGAATATTAACACTGCTACATCCCTTGTACTTCATGTTTCGCTATTCATTAATTTCTGAATTATGAAACAATTATAAAGAGGTTATTAATACGCATAATTTCTCGTTTCAGTTTTATGATAAAGCTTTTGATTAATTTAGAATAAAATGTTCGTAAAATGTTCCTAGTTTAAATTTACACCCCTGCACGAATTTTGTTCGAAGACACGTACATACATATGTTCTGATATGTGTACCGAAAGGTCTGTAAGTCCCTTTAAGGACTGATTCCTGAGGTGATTCTAAGCGACTTTTTCTTTTGCAAAAATGTTAAATTCGGCTTTGTTAACGAGTTATTAACGAAAAACACTGACCAATCACAGAGCGAGTAAAGCGGAGAGCGTTGTCTCTGCGCCGCGCTTAACTTCAACGAGTAACTCAAAGAAATTAAATTAAATTTACCCAATTAGCAAATTTACACAAAATTACTCAATCGCAACGCTCTCAATGGCAGCCGCTCGCCTTTCTGCGTCTGTGATTGGTCAGTGTTTTTTGTTAATAATTCGTTAACAAAGCCGAATTTTCGCAAATGAAAAAGTTGCTTGGAATCATCGCAGGAATCACCCCTTAAAGGGACTTACAGACCTTTTGCGACACCCTGTACATTAATATGTAATAAAAACCTATTTTAAAAAATCGAAACAGAGGCTAATCTGTAATAATTCACCTTCTATATTATATATTTAATCTACATATTATGTATGTTCATAAAATTTATGTCGTGTTACAAGCAAGCAATAAAATTTTCAGGTCCCATAAAAGCTGCTCGCTGTTTGAAAAACTCGACAATTTGAAGCCAGAACCTATCGGAAGTAAATTACAAAAAAATTTTATATATTTGTGCTCAAAAGTTAAATTCGAATTAAAGAAATCTCATATTGTGTGCTTAAATTAAATTTTTAGTGTCGGAACCAGTGGTACCCTCCGCCAGTGCCTTCAATCCAGAGACTGACAGTTTACATGCATCTATGAGGCCAATCATTATGTTGGCACAATGCTTTTCCATGTTTCCCGTGTCCGGTGTCAATACTCCCGATGCATCGTATCTTAGGTAATTTGTTTCCCATCAATACTGTGTTAAAGCTTATGGGTTTGAAATCAACAGGTCATCGCGAATAACGACACAAACGTAGAATATATGGCTGCCTGAATGCAGTAATTCTCCCACATTGACCCTCAGCTCGGAATCGAATTGGAACAGTGTAGGTCAGGAATAAGAAATTCGCGGCCCTTCAAAGATTTTATATTTTTAAAAAATTCCTACAGTGTCTCGCAGCCTCATTGTACATTAGGCGTATTAACACGTTAAGCGCCAAGCCGGTCTCTGTGGACCGACGCTGAAATTTACGTTTAGGCGTCGCTAGTTTCCAAAGACTATCTATCTATAATTTCAAAAAATAATATTAGGTTGGGGAAAAAGAAATCCATTATTTTTACGTGAAATGATTTAAAACTGTTTTATTTTCGATCTTTAGCTCCTGGGCGATGCTACGACTACTAACCTGACGGTCAACTTCGATTATCTCTGTGATTTTATCGACATTTTTGACGACGGGCCCGCCCGTGCGAGGTGCATCTTTAACATAAAAAATACCTGAACGGAATCGACGAAACCAAAATTGCACGTAATTAGCTGTTACAGTATCGGGACCATAAACACCATTCACAATTTCAGCCGTCTGGCTTGCATTTTCGCCTTTATCAAAGAAAAATTGTAAAATGTACCGAATTTTCTCTTTGTTGACTTCCATTTTTAACACCTTGTAACACACAACTGAATAGACCAAACAAAAAACAGCAAAAGAATTTGTTTAGCGCGAAATGTCACCTTGACAACGAGCATAAATCTGAAATTGTTTGATCGATACTTTACGAAATATCGATCAGTACAGCCATCTTCCGAAAAAATAATGGATTTCTTTTTCCCAACCTAATACCTTGTAATTTATTAATGGGTTCTGTTAAATCCCATTAAACAAAGATACCACTTTCCTTTACAAACTTTTATAATTCTCTTCTTAAATTCTTAACTACTTTGCGACCAAATGTTTTCGAATTAGTATCAGAGCACACAGCCTAACGGAAAGTCGACCAAAATCGGCGTGGCGTTTAACGTGTTAACTTAATTTTTGGAAATGATGCCGACATCATGAATAATCTTTTTCCACATATTTTTTTCGCCGTTTTTTAAATAGTATTTCTATTAATGAGGGTTTTATTTCTGTACTTTTTAAACTAGGTTTATTTTGTTAATAAAGAGATGATTTGAGTTCATCATTCAGTGTTTGTATTATCATAAACTTCTTACATGCGGCCCATACAATATTTCTAAATTTATAGCTGGTTCGTTGTAAAAAAAAGGCTGCTCACCCCTGGTTTAGGTAGAGACACGAATTCTCGAGTACTGCAGTCACCTTTATAGTTGACCGAACAAAGAAAAAGATAGCGAATTAAGAAGGATGGAATGAGAGTTCAGACAGTCGAAACATTTAAAATCGAGTGTACATATCAAATGTTATAATTTAACCCGTTGACTACGGCAGACTTTTGGTACGAATTCACTCGCGACGTCCACTGGGTACGGTGAAATTTTTCGTTAGACATGCATATCTCAGGAAGTATATTAAAATATTCAAAATATTGAAAAATTTTTAAACAGGCGAAACAAGCGAAATTTGATTTGGACGCCAATTGACGTCTACAGTACCGGGAAGCCAATATGTTTCGGACGCCAATAGGCGCCAACAGTACCGGGTAGCCAACATGTTTCGGACAGTAGTCAAAGGGTTAAAAACGATGCATCAAGTTCTTTGTTTTTAACTTTTTCTGTATGAAAATGTTTATAACAGATTGATGAGATCATTTTGAGAAAAATGAGACCAAACATGATACAATTTGGACCACATTTACTCATTAATACTTATTGAGTAATTGTTTGAAACGTGTATAATCATTATTATGAACGTGGCACTGTACCGATTGAAAGATATCTTACAGTGTTGTGCATCGCATTTTCTAAAGTTCGGTTGGCGATTTAACACGTTCGCGACAGGACCTGAATTTAGTGTCCTCCATGTGAAGTGATTTTGTTTTTATTAATTTCTCCCATTTGGCGGCGCTGATTTGAAATAGGCGGGGGCCTCCATAGCCGCAAAAAATGTCACGCGCGTTACATACTACGTTTTGCCCTCTTTGTGAGAATCAGCCGGTTTTGTGCTTACAATGTTTTAACGAAATTCACAAGAAGAAATAGTTCTCTTATGTATATAAAGATGTAAATTTTGTTAATTACAGTAATCTGTTTTTTAAATGCTATGACGCGGCAATAGTTCATGTATCACAGGTGGCTCAATTAGCCCGATGGGACAATTGTGTGTGTACCACCGGTGGTGCATCCCGTCCCTTGGGACAAACATGAATATACCGGTGGTTCAGCCCGTCGTGAACGTGTTAAATATAATTTTGTCACCAGCATTATTTAACCCCTTGCCTTACGATTTCTTTTAGTTTTCATATACGTTAGTAATAGCTATTCACTGCTTTAACACTTTGTCAAATGCAAAATATTGAAATATTATACATAATTTATATTAACTGATTCTCAATCTTATAGTTGAAATTGCAGTTAAAGTTAAGATTAAATTTTATTAGAAATAGTATAGTGTTTTTATTGTATTTGAACCATAATCTGCGTCACGGTTGCGACTCGTGATTAGAACCCCTTGTGTTAATTATTACTGATAAGTATCATTACTAGAGATTGTGGCGTGGGTAAATAGCTATCTTGAACTTTCTAGTGATAAATAAATTTTTGTATTCCTACGATCTTCTCCTGACTCTATTCGTCTCTCCTCTACTCACTCTGATCCTCAGCTCAAAATCGAATAGAGTTGGTATGGGTGGAGACACTTTTACTTTTTAATTTCCAAATTATATCGTGTTTGATCTCATTTTAATCGGAAAAATCTCACCGATATGTTAAACAAATTTTCGAATAAAAAAAAGTAAAATTATAAAAGTTGTATTATTGTATCATAAACTGTCAAGCCATCAAAAGAATCGCGTCGTGTAAAGCATTACATTAATTATATGCTCGACCGATTCCAATCAAGACAACATAGGCGTAGGAATTCCAATTGGGAAACTGTGAGTAGAACACCAATAGGGTCAATGTAGAAGAATTTACTGTATTTAAAATCTTTGAATACTCGAAATTCAGATCTCTTGGAAAATTTGTTTTATTGAAACTAATAGAATTGTCAATTATTTGAGAAATACTTCGAATAGTTCAAATATTTTAATTTATTCGAAAGAAGCTTGATGGACTTAAACTATTCGAATCGACTGAGTAATTGTGGAAACATTATAGTATTTGATCTACAGGAATTAATAATATTCGAAGGTTATTTTAAAGTAGGCAACTACTTGATACAATTGATACCCTATTGATTCATACGGGTAATGCAATTCATAAGTTGATATTGCAATTGGAGATGCTAATAAATTTATGAATAACTTAATAACATTAGGTGTATCTAATTCGAGTTGATTCGAGTAAAACAAGTATTACTTTTGAATAAAATATTTCGCACAGCTGTAATGTCTCCAATTATTTGAAAAATTCAAACATCCATCGTCAATTATAACTAATGTCAATTTTTTCTATGTTTAGGTTTACTTGGCGCAGTCCTAAATTCATATATTGTGCGATTTCTTTTCTTGGTTCGTCGATAATGACCATTTTTAACATTTTAAGGATAATTTCTACCGGTATAAACTCGACAAAAATGAGTAAGATTTTTTATAATGTTTTATACTTATATGAAAACAACTCTCTAGCAATTATATTTTTAAAACAATATTTCATGATAAAAATAACATCGTAAAAATTCCAGAATTTATATTTATGAAATATATTAGAAAGTTCAGGCTTCAGAAGTGTCAGACTTCATCCTATTTTATTGGAATCAAAAAGTTTGTTTTTTTATTTACACATCTTTTAACATACTGCATTTTGCTTCAAAAGTAGTTTTCTTCTTTTTATTACTAAAGTAACAATAACAGCCCTTATAACATTTTTCATCATTACTTACAATTAGCTATTTCATTAAAACTTTCAGTTCAATGTGTAAATAAATAATATATTTCTTGTATCCCAAACTGCTTGCTTTTCCTTTTAACACGTTGACTGCCACGCAATTTTATAAGAAAATTTCCGTCAGGGCACGCGCGCTAATCGTTTGTTTCTAATTGTAGCGTAATAATAAGTACGCTTACAACGAAACGTTTTCGGGACATACATTTAATTGAAAATCTTTCTTCAAAAACCAAGTATCTAAGAAAGCGTGCGAAAATTGAAAATTATTTCTTCCTTTTCAAATATATTTTCAGTAGTGGCGAATAGTTAAAATTTTTTTGCCCAGATTGCCCTGATCAAGCCCAACTTTGTATGGGCTATTTTAAAACATTCCATTGTAAATAATTTTTTTAATAAACTTTTATAACTATTCAAATTTTTTTAATAAACTTTTATAACTATTCAAATTTTTTTAACAAACTTTTATAATTATTCAAATTTTTTTAATAAACTTCTATAACAATTCAATAGTCTCATATTCTGTGAAATATCTTTCGAAATACCGACTAATTTACCTCGTAAGCACTCAAATAAACATCACCCGAATTTGGGTGACGCTGCCTAATCAGAATTTTTGCCGTCACCCGAATACGGGTTGCGCGGCGGTCAACGTGTTAAAGCGACTATTATATTAGGTTGGAAACTATGAAACGGGCATTTTTTGTTTAGTCTGTGTTCAGCTATGTTCAATTTTTTTACTTTATTTATTGTACGCAAATGTTTTAACACAGCTGTACGACTAGTTCCTAGTTTAGACTCAAGTGTTCGACTAGTTGTGCGTGGATCGGATTCCACAGTCGTCCTTAATTCCTCGTTATCAATATGGGCCGGTGGTCTTCCTCGAGACTCATTCACGATACTCAAATTGCCAGAACGAAATTTTTCGAACCAATATCGAGCATTTTTTTCATTCGTGGATCCATATCTGAATGTCTGATTAATATTTCTCGAAGCTTGAGCCGCGGTATGATTTAATTTAAACTCGTACAAGAAGAGTAGATGTAAATCGCGTTTTGTTTCCATCTGGTTTAGGATAAAAATAAAATAAAAATGGGATACAAAGACGAAAAAATTTTACAAAATAAGTAAGAAGAATACGTTTAAGCTTTATAAATAAAAATATCGAGTGCACGTTACAATGTATCTCTCTCAGTCGCAGCTGAACACAGATTAAACAAAAAATGCCCGTTTCATAGTTTCCAATCTAATATTTGACGAAAGCAACAGAATAGAACAAATTTATAAGCTATTGTTTAAAATATAAAAAGAATTAAAAATACGATATAAGAATAATCTGATTACACTTATTCTAACTCTACCGTTAAAGAGTTGATTTACTTTATTACTAAATTACCATTTTGTTATTAATATTGCTATAAATAATATATTTTATCGTTTATTTACGTAAGCCACATTCGTTTTCAATGGAACGAATTTGATAGCATCTTTCCTGTTCCTAAAATTGGCCATGAAGTGGCCTTGTTTGATGTTAACTTGGGAAAAGCTCGAGAAAGAACTTTCGCACAGGCATAGAAAAATTTCGAAAACCAGCTTATCCACAAAATTTAAGATCGTGACTATGGTGGTGATGATATTTGCATTAGGTAAGTGATACTTTATTATTATATTACATTAATTCTTGTGACCATTAGCCACACAATATGAATATGAAAGTAGACATTTTTAATAAAGAAAATTAATGATCGGTATAAAGTACACCTAGCACTGTTACAACACATCTTACAACATGGTTTTGCTCTAACACAGTGAGAGAAATTGAGGATTTTCTCTAGTAATTCTTTTTTAGTATGTCTGTTTAATCTTTAAAGTCTGTGTTGGTAATATTGCACGTATACTAGCGCTCAAAAGTATCCGGACACTTTCTTATTTTTGACAGAATATAATTTATGATTTTGTTATTTAATTGTTATCGTTACAGCTACGCGTAGCAGAGTATTATGATAGAATAAAATTGAATATTATGAATAAATTAATGAGCTAATATTCAATAAAAATGAAATTAAAGTCTATAAGTGTCAAACCTTATGAAATTGTTTTGTTATTTGAAAAATTTTTTATATTTGGATTATTTAATTACTAAGGTATGGATTAAATAATGACGTTCTTTTACCGTGGTTAATTCAAACAGCGTATTTTTACGAATCATGTATTTAATTTTAACATAATATTGAAAAATTTTGATTAATAGATAATTTCAATTTAAAATGTGTCGATTCCTTAAGAAAATAGTAAACATTACTTTCGTGCATTAAATTGTCATTAATTGATGTGTTTTAGTAACATTTATGTACCATCACTAGAGATTGATCAAGTTGACAAATTTATCATTGTCCGGATACTTATGAGCAGTAGTGTGTGTGCCAACTGAGAATAAATATGGCAGACCGCGCTGCGCTTCTTACAAGTCGGATGTTTACTGTGTTCGTGTATCTCAAATCTTTAGTCTAATCTCGAATCTAATCTAATCTTTTGCGAAGTGTTTGATCTTTCTGATGAGGCACGACTTGGCGGTGTAGGCGTGATCAGTCAATCAGTAGCGGCTTTCCCCCTTGTATCTTTCTTGAGCACCCTAACAGTCCGCCCAACAAGGAACCTTGGAGTGGGGTGGTGCTCGATGGGGACGCTAGGCCCAAAGGGGAAGTTACCCCGTGCCAACTGATTGCCGATGCGTTGAATTCCGAGTTTACGATACGTCTATTCCTATTCAGTACGCAGAGACAAGTACCTGGCAACCATGTGGCACGCAGAAGTGAAATTCTCTGGGTCCATAAAGCAATTTCCAGGCCTTGCCATCTGGCTTAAACAGTGGAAATAATTACAAAAAAGGAAAAATGGGCTTTTTGAAAAATAGCATTGTTAAGCGCCCGCATCGCGAACCGGTCGACTTAACCCTTTCGTTACGGTAGTCCGCTCTGCCGAAGTGACGCCACTGAACGGGACATCGCGCCGAAAAGTGTGCACAATGCACGTCGGTAGTCTTCGGTGTTTACAAGTACGTCTTTCACATCAAAAATATACGTTTATTAGAATTAGTCCAATATGAGTCGATAGAATTAAGAGATACTCTACCGATACGGTAAATTCTCTTTCGCCAACGAAGGACGGCGCTCGTATATGCAAGTTGCCGGATAAATACGGTACCCGTACACACAGGTCGTCGCGTGGATGCCGGATATATACGGCACCCGTAACGAAAGGGTTAACAAGTGCAAGCCTATAAGTGAGAAGGATGGGATAAAACAGCCCAATTAAGATTTAACAATTTTATCGAATTCTTCATCGATGCATGAAGTCTAGCGTTAAAATATTAATAAACGACGCTTTTTTTATCGACCTATTTCGGAAATTTCTCTTGAATTCCTACAGCTAATCGATCGAATAGCGTTTATTCAAATTACATATTTTATTACTTAGCATGAGTTCATAATAAATAATCTTATTTTAATTCCACTAAATATATTGTAAAACTTAATACTAGAACGCTACGAACTTTCCAAACAACATAAGGTATTTCCTAATATGTAAGAAGTATTTCAATAATTTTCATTTTTAACGCACTCCTGCAATACTTCCCTTATACATATTAAACAATATTCTGTACTCACATAAATTCACGCATCATTCGGAACAGAAAAAAGGAAATTTTCTTTTGCTTGAATTTACCTATATTCCACCAGTATAATTTCAATTAATAGCTTTTTACTCACTTTTTTTTTTAAATTACCTCACACTACCACAGTGATCTTTCAGAAGAATAATTATTTTTATCGAGTTTGACGTATTTTGTACTTACACACATACGTGTTTCATCAAGGCCGAACTTTTCAAAATTTCACGTACATGATTTAATATCACAAATAATTTTATATAATAGTTACGTTAAATCAAATTAACATTATTAATTTTTGTAACTGTAATATTATTCTAGTAGCATTTATGTTTTAATATTAGATCAACCTTTTTTTTATCAATAAATTGCCATAAATCTTTGTAGTGGAGCACAGTTTCTCGATACTCCATGGTTACATCAAGGCTAAAGAATGTGCTCAATTTCGAGGAGATCCGGACATCATTGGTGTGTATTTTCAGTCGCAGTTTCCACAGGTAAGAGCTATTTGTTTTCCATTACTTTCCTTTTCTTTAGCAAGTGGGTATTTTTTTTTTTTTTCAAACGTAAAGAGAATTCTAAAAATAAGTTTACGCGTTCGACTAGATATTTTCCAGAATTCCGTACAGCTTATGGAAAGGAATACTGGTCGACATCATTAACATCCTCAGTACCTTTTCATGGAATTTTGTCGACCTGTTTCTCATCCTCATCAGCATAGCTTTGGCAGATCAGTTTCGTCAACTAAATAGTCGCTTGTACTCTATAAGGGGCAAGGTAGGCGTCCATAAATACCTACTTGTGTTTGTAAAATTTATCATAATGTTGCAAGGTTAATATTGTTAAAAATTATGTAAGTTCACGTTATACAGAACATGATAATTTTTATTATTTAATAAGAATCACATTGTTACGTAACAATATATCAACGTACAGGAATGATAAATCAAAGTATTAGGTTGTCCCGAAAGTTTCTTTCGTTATCTTCCCGCAATAATTTCGTCTAGCAATGTTTAAATAAACATTTACTCTTATTTGTTAATCGANTGTAATTCTTGAATCAAATATTGTGTAAAAAAAAGAGAAATAAAATTAGCTTATTACAAATTTACATTGTATATAATGAAATTTTATGTACAATTGTGACTAAAAACTGTTATTATGTATAGTGTGCATGTTGAATTTCTTGAATCTAAAAACAGCTTTTTTTCATCAAATATTACCAAAATTATTCTTTGATGGATAATAGAAAATTACACGTATCCATGTAATCATGCAATTCTTCAGTCTATTTCACTGTTTAATAAGACAGTTACAACTGGAAACTGTATACAGGGTGTCTCAAAAGGTCTGTAAGTACCTTTAAGGGGTGATTTCTGAGGTGATTCCAAGCAACTTTTTCCTTTACGAAAATATCAAATTCAGCTTTGTTAACGAGTTATGAACCCTTTCGCGACGGCGCACCTGTAC
Source organism: Ctenoplectra terminalis (assembly GCA_019453375.1). Taxonomy (NCBI): domain Eukaryota; kingdom Metazoa; phylum Arthropoda; class Insecta; order Hymenoptera; family Apidae; genus Ctenoplectra; species Ctenoplectra terminalis. Next base: position 11,264 of record SMSQ01025722.1, read on the forward strand.
CATTCTTCGCCACTTTTCGC
>SMSQ01025723.1:9400-21069 GCA_019453375.1 Ctenoplectra terminalis
GATTTACTTTCGTCATGTTAGCTGGGGTAAGGTTCACTCGATACAGGCAATACGGTTAAGCCCGATTGTTCGTCGAATTGATTATTGCTTAAAAATTTTAGAACACCTACCGTGTTTCTACTCCTTATTCAAATACAAGTTTTTTCGTTTAACCTTTAACTGGTGAGGCGAAGTTTACGGAGCTCTATGAAATTTTTTGAGAGATATTTACTTATTTCTTTGCTTCTTTTTACAAAAAAAGTTTATTTAATATGCTTATGCTAATAAACCTATTGAACAAATTTGAACGCTTTCTTTCTGGAAAAAAAGTAAGAAATTTAATACCTAAGAAAAAACAATTTGGGATATTTCAGGCTTAGCCATAACACTTAAGGGTTAATATTCTATTGACAATAAATAATTTCCAAGTTTCTGTCGATATCTACAAAATTTTGTTTAGTACATCCAACTCAGAATATAAACAATAAAGAAAGAAGCGAATAAATCGCAAAATAAAGAAACACAGATGTCTTTCGCTTTCCAAAAAAATAAAAGCTTTATCCATAATTTTTCTTATCTCGTATCTACATATTTTACACGAACCCATAATTTTTCTCGTTGTTAGTTTCGTGGTTAGCTTCACATCCTTCCCTCTTACCAAGATCGCGTACACCTCGATGTATCCAAGATGCGTTTCGCGTGATGGAGGTTTTACGCGAATTTCGAGCGATTTTATGGTTCGATATAAAAGCAGCGCGAGACGTAAAACACGTGGAACGCGTGAGAAAGAAAAAAAGTTGCACGCTAACAAACGTGTTTCAAAGGTAAGGCGTGCTGTTGGTTCAAAGGGGTGCTCGCATTCGATACGATAAACGTTCTCAAAGACGATCGAATTATTTTATCGATGTCGTTGGAGAATCCACTGATTAACTAGTTCCATGCACGGAAGATAAGTACGACGAGGAATCGATATGACGGGGATACATTCGGCGCGTCGGAATTCTTACGAGCGAGCATAAATCAAGACGCGAGTAAGCGACACACGTTTCTTGTCGATTCTTATACAGAAAGCTCGAAAGCTCCGCCATTTGTTCCGGAAGCTCTCGTCTTAATACAACGTTTTTTCATTTCCATCTCGGGTAAATAGACCCTACCGCTTCCTCCTTCTCGAACAAAGTGTATTTGTCACGGTGTTGAATTCTCGTGAAAGGAATACGTCGTTGGTGAGCTTTTATAAATAAGGATGAGCGAATGGATCCTTTAACCCTTAATTCTTGGGGAGTACAACGTAAATCCGTGAAAAATATTCTGGAAGAAATGGAAAAATATTTGTTACAGCTTATATGTTTCTACGATGTATCGAGAGGAAAGGAGATAACGTTTTTCTTTAAAGAACTGGACTTGCAACGTGAATGGATTTTAGAAATAATAAAAACGTTGCATTTTTTTCGGAGAACATTTATTTTTAATTAAAAATATTAGGCAAAGAGGTGGTCAACTATAAAAGTAACGAAACTATTTTAGGTTTACACGAGTATCGAAGGAACATAAATTTTGATACAAAAATTCCTCAGGTGTAGCGTTAAGGCTAGTCTTTAATCGAAATAAAAAGTTTCATCGATCCTGGACGATATCAGTTTCGCATCTTAGTGTTTCGCTCGTGATTTATTATGATTCGATTATGTTCATACGCGTCACGAAGGTGGACATGAAACGTTCATGAATTATTTATGCTATGAATATACAATTCGTCAAAAGTTTCATCGAATTTCTAGTATCTTAACGCGACCGTTCCTCTATCAAGCTGTAATTAGTTCCCCAATCCACTTCAGCGACGATCACAACATGAATATGTATATACTTATTAAAGACTCTTTCGTGCCAAATATATTCCCCCCAGAATATTTTCAGTTTCCGAATAATTCGATTTGCATCCACAATCTGACCTGGTTGCATTTCATAAACCATTAAAGTTGTTTATCGTAACATACATAATATTCTGTGAAACTGCTAAAGATAACTGTCGTCGATGCATTTATACAACACGGCAGGTAAAATATAACAATACACTGTTATCACCTATCCAAAACTTTCTATTTCCCAGTATTCTCGTTTCTCGCCAAACTCTATTTTCATCACACATTGACCGCTCTTAAGAAATTATTCACCCTTGTAGTCACGCGGATACATACATCCGCAGTTACACTGCAGCTTGCATACATTTTTATTAATTTACAAATACTCGAATAACATCGATGTACACAATATTGTAAAACTTCTGCCAATTTCATTGGAATCTAATATCAAATCAATATCAAAACGATCTCGTTTCAACTTCCGATCATAATTTAACATTTTCCTCTTTCTCGGCGTGTCATCTTACTCTTAAAAAGCAGTAAAATTTCAATTTCAAATGCAAATGATATGAAATCTATTCCCACGAAGCGTTCCAACAAATCTCACCAACCACCACTCTCTGGTTATAATTTTATGAACAAAAACAACAGCCTTAAAGAACCAACAACACCTCTTACCGAAACCTCGAGTTTTTCTTTTCTTGCCTACTCTTCTTTCGTTCCAATGCGAAAGTGGAGCCCCGAGGAGCTTTGCAACGATATTTTACAGGCTTACAGTATTCCCGCGCAACCGGAAAGACGGCAGGTCGCGCCTCGAACATCCCGCACCGCGCGAGTCAATATTATATTCCCCTCGTATATCCGTGTGCATCGGGTCAGGGTTTTTGCCGATCTCAAAGCCAACGCCCGATCTACGAAACATTTTCCAGCCGAGTCTCAGGAGGAAATCTGTCGTGCGAATTTCACGGTTGCCGGTTCGATCGGCTCGACGTTCCCACGGCGATTTCACGTCGCGAAACTTTGATGGCTGCCACGCCTAGCCGGAACGTCGAACGATAACTTGTCCAAGATCCGTCCTTCGGCACGGCACCACCGTTATCGCAGCCGAAGCAGTTGTGTAGTGAGTTTGTTTTATCGAATTTTCACCGGCTCTGTACACCGTATGGCTTCCAGGCGGGCTTTCCTTCCAACGATATTACTTTTTTCTTAGCGAGCACCGGCGACGGGTAGTTGCCTACCGCCGCAGAGACGACGCACGGTGAAATGAAAAGAAAATAAAAGGAATATTACGGTTGACCGGCCGGTGAACCACCTCCGCCTTCTTTTTGCTACTTCAGTTTTATCGATAACTCTGTAACGTTGTAAAATGCATCGCGTAAACGCGTTGCCGTTACTTACCGGGCGACCAGGGAAATTCAGTGCTACGATTCGACTTCAATCGTATGGGAACGAGATTCTTGTGTTAAGGAACGGGGAGAAACGAATTGAATCGGGTTAGTTCTTAAGGCTCGAAACTTTGCCGGATGGATTTTATTATACGGATTCGTCGAATTTAGTGCTTTTGAAATTTTGTTGCAATTTATTAAGTTCGAAGAGAAAGTAGCGATTCTTGAGGGAAATTTATTTGTCGGTAGCTCGAGGGTTTAATTGTTGGATAACGTGGCATATTGAAAACGATAACGGAGCTTAAGTACTGTTGTTAAAATATGAATATCATTTGCATTTTCGCATTATAAATTTGTCATTTATTCGTTTCGCTTCCGTCAAAATTTATAATTTTAACAAGCATATTTATTTCGCGAAAACAGCTCATTAATCGATCGTTTGGCTGGAACTTGAATAGCAAGACAGTAATTTAATCTGCGATGAGAGGTAGTGACGAATGAAATTTACGGAATATTTGCGATTCTATGACGCGTGTCAAAATGTGCGTGCAAAGTTAGAAAATTGTAAAATGAGGGGAGAAAAAAAAAAGAGTTTTCGAGGTCCCTGTGAAAAGTGGCGCGCGATATGAAATATTATTTGTAGAGCAACGTTCGTTACGATAGGAATAAACGAGCTTGACGTTGAATAGCTACCTGTGTCAGAGAGATATGACAGAAGAGTTTTTTGCCGTAGCGTGAGCCACTTTAAAAATTACAGGATAATTTATATCAGTATCAAGTACCTCCGGTCTCATTTCACAGTCGGAAATCTGCACCCACCATGGGATGTAGAAAATCCCATTAACGGACAGAATTACAGGTTTAATTCAAGAATAAAACTGGTTCAGATACGTATAACGGGAACGAAGCGACGCAGAATGTATTTTAATTCAAACTTTTACCCGTAAATATATCGATTAAACGCTAACCGTAAGATGACCGCGATGAAAGGAAGCGGTATCAAATTGTTTTGTTTAACGAGAAAGGTAAGACTACTTTGAATACGAAAACAATAAGATAAATACAATGTTGTAGCCTCCGCGCGAGATATCTTTTGTGTACTGTACTCTCAATTCAGATAAACATTTTATTAATTATCGTGAAATGAGTTTTTTAACTGTAATTGGTAAAATAGCGTGTCTCAAAAGAAACCTAATTTTCAAACAAAGTACCGTTTTATCTTCATCGAACCCACCAAATATATATTTCAATCTTCCGTTAAGATTAATGTGTCCGCTACAATTTAATACGGTTAACAACAATGAATTACATGAATATTACATTACTGTGTACAGAAAACAAAAACGCAAAACTGAACAGAGGAAAACTGTTAAAAAATAATAAAAAAGAGAGAAAAGAAATGATTTGATTCATCCGCAACAAAAAAAAATGAATAAATAAAAAAAAAAGTTACGACGAAACGAGGAAATGTATCAAGCAAATGCATTTCGTTGTCGCTTAACTGCGCCATGCGAGCCGGCCTTTGATCGAGCATCGGTGCTTCATTAAATCGGATCCGTTGTTTGCCATCACACGGACACCTCGCGAGCGATTTCCATTGTAAAACGCGATAATCGTCGTGCCTACGCGCAACAACGTCACCGTTCATTATTAATCCTCGCGCCGACGCCATGTAATATTCCACGCAATAAACGGATCCCCTGTCGGAAGGGACGCTACCGTCGCGTGGATTATCTCTCCGTGTACCACGAGGCCGTCGTATTTTCGAAAATCGGTACATTTTGTATGAGGTCGCGATTCGTCGGCCAGCGGCTGCGACCATCGCGACGAACGCTGATATAATCTGGCCCGGGACGCGAAAAACACGCGGATTATGTATTATTAATTTTAATGGAATTCCCCTGCAGCGGTAACGAAACGTTGCTAACTCCGTGCACCGAGTGCGCGGAATGGTGGCCGTCAATTCTTCTTCCCTGTTCCTCGTCCGCTGTTTATTATCTTCAGGGGTGTTGGATCGCTCGATGAGGGTAAGGATGAAGAACGAGGATGAAAAGCTGATAAAGAGGAATTGTTACTTTGTCGCTACTAGTTTGTATAGCTTTCAATCTGTTTTGTATTCAAACTCGTTATGAAAGTGAACGGGACAATGAAGGAGCGTTAATATAACCAATGCTCTATTTTAAGTTACAATTAGAACGACGCTTTCACTTTGTGAAAATAATTTAAGGACACGTGCACAGATTAAAGCTGTGAATTAAAATTTCCTAATATCTATATCGAAATTTCAATTTCAATTCCAAATATTTTAAATCATTTAAAATACATTTCCGCGAAATATTCTGACAGATTCTATCGATCACCTTTTCCTAACGCTCTCATCTTAAATCCAATGAAAAGAAAATACTTTTTTAATTTAATAATTTATATAAATACAATTCGAAAAGCTTATTTTCTCACATAAATTTATAAGCGTTGAAATTAGTTTCTCCAAGTATTTGCCCGTGGCAGTTCACAGAAACTGGCTTAAACAACAGGATTAGTGGAACAGGAACTGTATTATCCAACATGTCTACGTGTTAAAGTGGCAAGATCCTAGCGTTATTCTGTTGCAAATCGTGTTCTGGAAACTTACGCGATTGCGGCGCGGGTTAATCGATCCATCCTGATCGCTAACTCGAAATACAAAACCTGACCGTCTGTGGGCGGAAACGAAAACAGAATGCTCTCCGAAGTGTTACAGTTTACCGCGAACAAATGGACCCCGGGCACTCGCGTCGACCAACTTTTATTACTTTCCACGAGTTCAATTTGTTGCCGACGAAAAATCGTATAATATTGTGAGATGCGAGAGAAAGTAATCAAAGAAGAAAGTCATTCTGTTGGAACGATCATTTTTGCATTATTTTGAAACACGCTTCTATCGAGCAAGCGATGCGAGTGAAAAATTAAAAGTTACACAAGGACACTGGTAGTTTGATGCGAAATACACGTACGTGGAAAATCATTAATAACACTTGTAGAATGCGAAAGAATAAAAGTTATATCACTTTTTAATGGAAGAATTTTGTATTTTATACAGCGTAAGTTCTATTACGAGCAGGTTTCTAAAAAAAGGATATCGAATCAAGTCGGCCGGCAGAGAAGAGTATATTATATATATTCAACAGATTCTGAAATTCGTGGAGTAGATTTAATTAATTAGATGCTATTTTGAACAGTTACTGAAACAGAAGCTCTTGAATTTAGAAATTTAATCCATAAATCTTGCTCGATTTAAATAACAAAATATTCCTTGCTATTCAGCAGTATGCTTCTCCTATCGGTGATAAATTATAGTTATAACGTAATTATACTTTAATAACGAGAAACGTAACTATCAATTCAAAATACAGAACAGTATAATGTAATGAATTAAATACACGACCCGCTGCTATCTTCAACATCACGTTTCTCGCATCAAGATAAAATATTCAAATTCACCCAATCCATTTTACTCATCCTACATACATTTTCTTTCAAATACAAATACCCTGGCTCCGGTATAATTTCCTATTTTCTTCCACCCATTTTTACCTCTATTTTCGCCCCGCTCGTGCTTAAACAGAATGCACTTTAAAAGGGAAGGCTCCCAGTTCACGTCCCTAGCAGTTTTAAAGTCCGTACATCAGCCGGAGGCGTCTGGCCTCGAAGAAAGACGAATATTGGAGGCATTATCGGTCGAGGGACGAGTACTATCCTCGGACCACGGTATAGCATCGTGCAGAATAGGCTGTCCAAAGCCAATGGTTGCGGCGCGAGGGAGGAAGTTGGGAATATGTATAATGCATGCGGATGCTTGATCCGTGACCCCCGGTTTCTTCTAGAGACCCTCCTTCCGACCTTAGTCGCTACTCGACCGGTTTTACCGTCTAAGCGACTATTTTTTTCTTCGGTACCGGCTAAATATTTAAAGGCTTTTATCCGGCCAGCACACGAACGTCGTATCGTTCAGCGACATCGTAAAAGCCTGGTATGGCCGCGAAAACGACGCTCGCCAGCCCTCTTCGAGCGACGACGACGAACAGCGGCGATGTTTTTTCGATAGACGTGTACACGAACAGCGAAATAGAATTTCGTCAGTATCACGTGACCAGACTTGCGTCACGAGATACTCGGCTGGATAATGTCCAAGAGCGGTACCAGGCGAAGCTTTGATCCCCTTTTCGGTGTATCACACCGTTCGGAATGGAGCCAGAAAGGGAGACACCGGAAAACAAGAAAGTGCCACGCTTCGTTCCACGGATGGAAATTCAATATTGACGAAGAAGCGGGCAGAAATAACTGGATGGTTCGATACGATTCCGAAATACCGTGAGTGTCCTACTGTTTTCGGGTTCTGGAGGTAAATCATCGATGGAAAAGGATTTGAGTGTAATTAATAGATGGTGCGTCTCAATGGCGAATGCAGATTGAGAAATTGATTATATTACTTTGGTTTTAATTCTGATTTTTGTACATATTGTAGATACGGTGTGGTGAAGTATTTTTCTTTTTTTTCTCTTTTTTTCTTTTTTTTTTCTTTCTTTTTTTCTTTTTTTTTGTAAATAACGTATAAATGAGAAGAACGACAAAGAAATATATAGCTCGGGATTAAATGAAAAAATGAGAGGTACTTCGTAACGACGAGTAAGGAGAACGTCGAGAAAAAAAAGAATAATAAATGTAGAAGGTTTAAGAAGAAATGCTTAAGCGTAGAATGGAACCGACCTTTTCAGAGTGTTTTTCAAAAAGCTGAACCGTGTTTTCAGGATTTCGTAAGATGATATGTTTTGATTCTAGAAAAAGAGTAAGATTTCGTTTTCGGGCTCGTTACCATTCTAAATTAGAGTCCGCGTGGGTAAAAAATGAATGGTTCGCAGTCCGTGCGCGTTCGTGTTTGAGAAAGTATTTACATTTCGTTAAAAGTATACTTGTAAACCTGTTTCAAACGTCCAACAAAAAGTAATATATTGAAAGCTCAAAACTTGTTGAAATTTCTAAAGAAAGAAGAAACTACTTTCATATAAAGAATCTTTACATTACTTCGACCTAAAAATGCTCGTCAACGCAGTAGCTAAGCAAAATAATAGCCCCGACACTTTCCACCGACGAGGAAGAACTCGAGAGTTGTGGGGTCATTAAAACTTTGCATTATTTAAAGTTAAGGATAAATTACAAGGCTTTCGCGTCCCGGCGGTGTCATTCAAAAGGACAGGAGAAAACCATAATGACATTCTGTGCCTTCACGCCTTACGGTTCGTGAGAATTTCTCAGAAAATACCCAATCCACGGTTCACGTCGACGGAATATTAAAAATGCTTGGAATTTCCATTCAAATGAGATTTATCGGTTCCGAACGTTGTCGATCTTAAGAATCTGTTTCGGTATTCTGCAGAGACTGTCGTCCTGTCTGATCACAGACACGTTCACGGCATTGCACGGAACGGTGAACGATTTTTTTCTCTTTTCTTTTTTTTTTTTTCTTTTTTTTTTAACTTCTTCAGGGAGCGTTCTTCTTCACTGCAACCGTGTTAAATCCAGTCACACGACCCACAAAGGAAACTAGGGTGATTTAATGAAATATTATCTGAATAACCTTACAACAAAGCGGTAAATTAAATTTCTGACTTGCCACAGTGTCTCACGCGTACACAGGCTAATAATACGGTCGCTGTCGTTCTTCCTTCTGCTACGGTCGAGCGTTATTTCCCACCTCGCATTTCGTTTCTCACCTCGCATTATTAGTAACCTTATTTTCCTCGTTTCTTTTTCTTACCTTTCGTTCCTTTCTTCTCGCTTTCTGTAAAGAGGGTTTTGCTCCATACATTGTCCAATTTTATCTCAACCTCTGCATGTTAAACATCAGAGCGAAAGTTTCAAAGAAAGTACAGTTTAACGAAAGAATACAGGTAATAAGCAAACTTTTTTACATTCAGTAGAATCTTTATTCGGCTGATAAAAAATAGATATCACCCATGAAACCAGTCTTGATGTTTCGCGCCAAATGAAATTACCTGGCGAAATGTTGAATCACTCTCTCAGAAGAGGATCCACGTCTAAGAACCTTAAACTAAAGCCATATCGACACTTAACAAAAAGGAAACCTTATGAATTTACAAAAAAAAAAGGAAAATACTCTTTAATATTCCTCGCAGTTTCACAATAGCTTAAAAACAAGGACCCACAGTTTCTTCCTCCCCCGGTAACAATCGATCGATGCAAGGGACGCTGGCGTCGCAGGCGATTGCGGCCAATCTGATTAACCAACATCCAGGACGCTTTGTGCATTGCAGCTGCATCAAAGTCGCAGACGAGTGGTTGCGGTCGGTCATGATGAAGCCGTGCCGTCGGGGACGCCGTCTAGCAGGAAGATCCTTTTCGAGCCGATCGACGGGCACGAGCAATGAATACGAAATTGTTGCCGCGCTGGAGGATATAAGGGACCAGCCGGTCGACGCGGGTTGAAGGGCGAAACCTTTGGTCGTCTAAGCCGGTGGATGAAGAATGGCGGCGTAATACATATTTCATCCATATTCATTCGGTGATACGGGGTTCACAACCACGGTACAGGCGGCGGTGGCGAGAGGAGGGTGCACGAACCTCGTTAAACTCTTCATAGGTGAAAGGTGGCCGATACACGTGGCGCTGGCTCGTATGCGCGGAATGTCGAGCAGCGTGGAATCCAAGCCACGCTATTGAACATTGCGATGTCTCCGCTGTCACGGTGTATATCGATTTCCGGTCCGATCGCCGTGTCGCCCACGCGGCTGCAGGGATTTCCTGTCTCTGATTTATTTCGCTATTATAACGACGCCGCGTGTTCGGTATCGATGGTTATTAAACGCGCGCCCTTGAGCTTCCTCTTTTTTTTTCTCCTCTTTCTTTTTGTTTTTTTTTTTTATTTTCGGATATAAAAGCATCTAGTTTGGAAAGCTGCGTGTTGGTTGCGGTTTTGTGGTTTGGGTTAAAACTTCGATTCAGCGGGGAATAGAAAGGACGAGGTGATTTGTACGACGGGGTATGCGAGGTTTCGTGAACACGTAGTTTTCATTTCAGTGATGTTTAAATGCCCGCTTTCGAGGATACTCGGTGATTAATAATCTTGTGGTCTGTTTGAAATAAAACCAGTGATTAAAATTATCTAAATAGAATAACTGTCTCGCGAAGGAATCCGTGACGAATATTTTGGTGGATGGAATCAAAAGTTTTCAGATAACACGACTCGCTTAGGTACATCAATACATATTACGCGTCGATTATGAATTACCGTCAATACTTATCATTTGACGAAACTTCGTTACTTCGTCTAGTTAATTAAGTTTTCGAACACGATGGAAAATGAATGGAAAATGAACGGAAGCCGGGCCGCACAAAAGCCTTTCTTCGCGTCTTTGCCACCGTTAAATAGAATTTCACCAGCAACTTCTTCACGGTGTTATTTACCATCCTGCTGGATTCGAAGTTGCAGCCGGTCGCTTCGAATATTTCTGGATAAAGGCGCGGTTAGAAACTTGCCTTGATAGAAACGCGGCCGCGTCGAAATTAATTGCGAAACAACGTAAGTTTCCGGATGAAAAGGGCCGCGATGGACACCCTCGAACAAAACACAACCGTTGGAAGTTATTATTCCGGCTGGTGGAGCGTCGCAGAGGATCGCCCGACCATAAAAAACTAATTTATCCCGAGGAAATGGAGACGAAGGGACGGGCAGATGAGCTAGAGAATTGGCACGGTCGGATGGTCGTCTTGAATGACTCGTTCTCGTAGGCTGTGTTCTCCACGCCGCGCTACCTGCTCGCCTAGGTATATCATTTTAAAGACGTACCACGAAATAAGTTTATAAGTAGTCTGCCGAGAGTTTCGTCAGACCTGCCGCGCTTCTCCCTAAGTAGTTACCAAGTAGTTTGTGCAGCCGGAGTCAAGCTCCCCTCGATATATTATGTAAGTGCGGGGATGTTATACTTCACTCGACCTTTCCCCCCACTTTATTTTCTCTGTCGATTTATTCCACCGTTGGTGTCTTTTTCTTTCTACTTGTTTCTTTGCGATACATTGCTTTTTTTNGATAAACCATTAAAGTTGTTTATCGTAACATACATAATATTCTGTGAAACTGCTAACGATAACTGTCGTCGATGCATTTATACAACACGGCAGGTAAAATATAACAATACACTGTTATCACCTATCGAAAACTTTCTATTTCCCAGTATTCTCGTTTCTCGCCAAACTCTATTTTCATCACACATTGACCGCTCTTAAGAAATTATTCACCCTTGTAGTCACGCGGATACATACATCCGCAGTTACACTGCAGCTTGCATACATTTTTATTAATTTACAAATACTCGAATAACATCGATGTACACAATATTGTAAAACTTCTGCCAATTTCATTGGAATCTAATATCAAATCAATATCAAAACGATC
>SMSQ01025723.1:21376-55880 GCA_019453375.1 Ctenoplectra terminalis
TTTCTTTGCGATACATTGCTTTTTTTCTTTCTTCTTTCTTTTTTCTTTCTGTTTTTATTTTTTTTTATTTTTTTTATTTTTTTTTCTTCTTTTTCTTTTTTTTATTTTTTTCTCTTTGAAACCTTGTCAGAGGTATATTTCACTCGTTTTCTTCTAATTTTTCATTTTACGAATCCTTTTATTCCAATCCGTTTCGTTGCTTTCCTGGTTAACTTCTTTCATTGCCTGTTTTTTGTTCTGGGTGTAATTTATTGTTCGTTGCATAATTTCGGTTCTGTTTCTTTTCTAAGAAATACACATCTGTGCATAATATATTTCGCAAGCTTTTTTCTTTTATTTTCTTGTTGAAGTAATCGCAACATTGAAATTTGCGCTACGATACAAGAAATAGTTAAGAACAGCGAAATACCGAGAGCAAAAAGACAAAATATACTACCGACTCACCATTTTCAGGTAGTCGAAACGAACGCTACCCCAGCTGGGAGGCAAACTCGGAAAGGTCGATCTATTAAGGCGATTAAGTTGAAGTGTGAAAACGTAGTTGTTAGGAGAATTCTCGTATAAACCGAAGAGGATTTGCCAAAGTGCGTTCGAAACTTTTCGATCGTAAACTATTCACAGAGTATGCTCTACGGAAATCAACATCAAGTTACAAGTCGAAGAAAATAATTTACAAAATTTCAATATAGATAAAGAAATAAAGATAAAGAACATCGAATACATATTTCTAAAACATATGTTTCAAATAATGTTTCAAATACAAAAATATGTAAATTTATAACAGATCTGATAATGTCTATGTACTGTACTCGGTTGTGGCTAAATAAAATCGAACAAATCCACTAATGCAGATATCGAATCTGTTGTTTTCTGCATCAAATATTTCACGAATGTTATTATGTATCATCGCTATATTTTTTATCTGCTGCTTTGTCCTTGTCAAAGTCTGATCACACAATTAAAGACTTCTATATCAAGTACAGATTATCAGCAACAATTATCTACTGTTACCCATTCCAATCTTGTCACATATTTTATGTTCGATTTAACAGAATGAACGAAAATTGATCGCTGCGATATCCGACAAAGTTCCTTTTCCAGTTCGTTAATTCACCCTCTCGCTTATTCGATGTTGCCGCGTTCACAGCAATAATATCGTAAAGGACCTCACACGCTCGCGCATGGGCTGCGGTTCCATACAAGGTCCAAGGTGGCTTCGAAGTAAATAGAATCGTTCCTACCGACAATGAGACTTTGGCGAGTGGCCATCTGGCCACGGCCGACTTTTATTTCGGACGCGAAAGTTTAAACGGCGCGTTCACCGTCGCTGCTACCAACAGCAGCCCTCGAGACTGACGCGAATCTCGTGTTTTAAAGCGCACGCGGCCGGAAGTAAAAGTGTACTCCGTTCGCCATGGCACCGGACTCTTCGTTGGCCAACCATAAATCACAGATTGCCGGCTTCCATTACACCTCGCGTATACGCTGTTGTTTGCCAGGGCGAATTGCGATAAACTTTTTCCCAGCAGCCCATCGCACTCGCTCAAATTTTTCCGCCGAGCGAATAACAATGTTAAAAACAGTGAAAACGAGACGCTTCTTCGTTCTTCGACAGGGGACGGGGCACGCAGCCCTGCCGCGAGATCGTTGAATTTCTCGTTTTCGAGAAAAACCATATAGCATCGCGCGCGAACGAAGCTGTCGCAGTCGAGGGCGAAATTTGCTTCCGCGCCGCCGAAGAATTCACCTCGAGGGAATTCAAATATACGCTAAGCGTACCCGTTCCATTCCTCGCGTCCAACCCCTTGCTCGCTTCCTCGCCGTCTGATCCTGCGACTTTCTTGCCGCGACACGAACTACCGACTATTTACCTCCGTTGCTACGAGCGCCACAGCTTTCCTGTAATTCTCAAGTCTGAAGTATTTTCGGCACGAATCGTTGTCGGCACTTTAGAAATAAAATCCGATGGAATTATAGCGTGCCGATCTTTGTCGGTGTCTGACCGGTTTCGACTTAATTGTGGCACGTAAATTGTGATACCTGTCGGTCGGGATGATTTTAAACAAGTGGTGTAATGTTAAATTACAAATGTAATTATTGTCTTGGTGGTAGATTTGCAGCGATTAGATACTCGATTTACCTTTCAATTTCCTTCGGTAGTAACTGGTTTTATCTTCGTTTTTTATTTATTATTTTTGTTTCTCACCGTAATCTTTCGGTCAAACATTTTGTCAACGTATATTTATTTAACGAACTTAAGAAATAATTACACCGATTTGCAATAGACATGCTGAAAATCAATATATCGGATAAATTGTACCTGTAATAAATAACAAAGCCGAACAATCGAAACAAGATGTTTCGTAGCGAGGCAGGGAATGAACAGCTGCGAAAATAGAATCGCTAAAAAGACACAACGATAATATAGATACGGAATAACCAATTTAAAATTCCCAATGTCACTTTACATTATTCGCATCATACCTCTCACAGTTCTACTAAACGTGCCTCGATGGAAACGTGTTCCAGGAACAATTCAATGAATCCTGTATTATCGAGCTTCTTTCTTTCGTCTAATCGTTTGCAGCGTTCCACTTATCCTTTAGCAGAACCGCGATGCTCGGAAATACGACACGACGTCAACAGCAGGGTCTGAGGCAATAAATATTTCCATTAGAGCTAAGAATTGTAAATTGGAGGGCTCGTGACTGGAAAGGTCAAACTCTTCTTCCCGGTATCATTAAAATGAACGATTGAGCGGTCTATCGTTCCGCAGCATCGAAAAGAGGAAGGGTCGTATCGAGGGTTGAAGGTAGATGAAATATAAGCACTTTTGCCTCGTGCCCGGTTACCTTCTATATACATACGTATACCTTTACTCGATATTGGTTGAATTATTGTGCCTGCCCGTACGAACTACTCGCGTGCTTCGTATCGAGGAATCAAGTTACAAGCTGCGCTTCCATTTTGTGCAATTCCGTTTGCATATAGACACGTTCCTTGATAACTGCCGCCGTGTTCCGCAGGATTTACGATCCACCCGGTAAATGTTGCCGGAGGCAGGGTTCATCAGGGGAATATGCGCTTACGTATAAACACGAATCTTAGAACAATTCCACTTCGGGTAGCAATTTGCCGTTGCTGTACAGACCCGCGGACCGTGCACCGTGTCCGATACAACTTTCGAATACGACACATGATCACGACGTACGTATTTGCCTCGGTTGCCGCATAATTAAATGGCTCTGATTCCGGTTTATCGTTGGCGTGGGAATGAATTGATGAGCAAAGAGAAACTTTATCGTTATTATACGTTTGTTAATTGGAAGTATTTGTTTCCGGTTTAGTTTAATTTATGAATGTATTATTGAAACAGTTTCGTACACGAAAGCATAAATTGAATAGAGTTCGTAATGGTTGACATATTTGTGAGTTTTAGTACAACAGAATTGTAAGTGTCGATAATATATTATTTTTCATTGTTTTCAATGCGTAAGATGAGAATTTTTATACCGTAGTTGCAACCTATTTTTAGCTTAATTTTGAAAATATTATTCTCCGAAAAATATCTGTTTCCTCCTGATTCCTACTTTCTTCCTCTAGGACGAATATATTTATATAAAAGGTTTATATTGTCTTTCTACGACCTGAATTTTAGAACCCACTGATTTCTATGAAACTCGCTGGTAAAAGAACCGCGTTCGAGCTTGGATTTACCACAGGCAAAGAATTTTCAACCCGACAGTCTATGGAATACTTTCTGAACGTCTGTTGCGACTTTTTTACACATTTGGGTCACCAATTTGGCCACCAGAAGAAGTTCGAGAAAAGAGTAGGGAAAAGGCAAAGAGAAGTGCATTTCGACCAAGGAGTTGCAAGTGGACTCGTCAATAAGGTTATTCAGCCGACTCGTGTCTTAAAAGTAGGAACGATCGATGCTAGGACCTAGGATCTATATGTGGAAATCGATGGCCAGAGGAGAAATTGCAGAAATAGGGACTGATGGTGGAAGCCGTCGAGCGAAGAGTGCGGTAAATGTCGCCACATTTTTATTAGCACCTGACTTCGCTTCTATTTCTACTTCTACTGTTGCTATTTGTTCCATTCCAGTTTACTTTGCGCTTACGATTACTTTTTTACTTTTTACTGCTGCTTATTTATTTCAGATCGCAGGATAAGTGTTTGGAGTCGAAAAAGATTTTCTATTCGATTTTGTTCCCTAAGTTAAACGCATAAAAATAATAAACGAAAGTCGGTTAAGTAAAAAATACTTTCAGTAACCTGTAAAAATTTATTTCTCATTGACGCCATAACTACGCGAAGAAGCTTAGAAGGGTGTAGTTTGGTGTAAAAGTATAAAGGTATCTTATATAAGGTTGGATTTTTTATTATACATTTTCTTTTTAGAACGTTGCCCTTTGATCATTACAGCCAGCTTCGATAACTTTATGTGAACGGGATACAGACTCGATAAATTGGCTACCTGACAGAAGCGAGAGCCCTTAAAAGCCCTGCCCTATTTTTAAGGTATAGTCATGCATTCGTGCGTGGAATTGCACGAACAAGAACAATTTATGATTAATACTATCTGAATCGGTCTCAAACATACTTTATATACAAATACGTATTTCTTCAGATTCGTGTAACCGAAAACGAATGCGATGCAGATCTCTGCTAAAATATCTGGATCATCTAAATTCTAAATACTTCTTCAAGTAATATACAAAAAAATGCATATACAAAAAAGAAAAAAAAATCAATATGCCAGGAATCTACTGCAATTTCTACTTTTCTTCTAAACAGATACTCCAATATAATTTTTTTACCAAGTCTGGAAATTTTCTCGAAACACCAACTTCTCCAAAATATTTATCTTATATTCTTTAGGGTCAGTAATAATTTTTTTCATTATTTTGATTCATCGTATAAGAAAGATGTCGCGCAAATTATTATTTTTAAAAAAGATCGATGCTTCCTTTAAATATCAATCAATCGTTCTTTGAAATTAATGGCAATCGATATTCCGACAAATTCGACGACACAGAAATCACTTTGGAACAGTCACGTGGCACGCGAGCTACGTCAACATCAAATCAACACCCACCATGTCGGCTGTAGGAGCTAAGTTAATCTGTTCGAAGCTCTTCTCGCATACTAAATAGCCTCTTAGCAGGAACAAGGTGTTTTACGAAAGTGCCTTTGTGGCAGCTACTTAGGTATGTAACTCGACGCCGCGAGTTCGTGCACGACTTTGACACCAACTACCTGGAAATACTTTTCCGAGATCCTTTATTCCGCGACACGTCTCCCTTTTTGGGAACAGATGCAACCGAAACATAAAAGTTTCTTAGACAATTAGTACAATTTTTTGACGCCGATCGTGTCTTGCTTGTAAGTAGCGCGCGTATGAAGAAAGGTTTGATGAGTTTGATACATTTGATGAATTTATTTTCTCTTAAGCTTAATAGCACAGGAAGAATACCAAAGTCGAACCTTATTTCCTTCGTCGGATTTATTTTGTATTCTTTTTGTTTTTTATTAAATTTGAAGTTTAACTAAGAAAATTTTACAAATTTAGCTGTATAAATTGAATTTAGAATTTATCATCTTCATTGTTTTAATAAATTATAACAGTGAAAAGAAATAGTAACTAGAGAATGAAAGTTATCAACTTTTCAGTTACTTTCGGTGAATCATTAGCGTTTTCTTATCATATAATTAATATTTTATATTAATTAATATAACCAAACCCTTTGTAGAACTAACTTTACAAATTCAGCTATTTAAATCGAATTTGGAATTTATTATCTTCATTATTTTAATAAATTATAACAGTGAAAAGAAATAGTAACTAGAGAATGAAAGTTATCAACTTTTCAGTTACTTTCAGTGAATCATTAGCGTTTTCTTATCATAAAAGGTATATTTCATATTTATTAATATAACCAAACTGTTTGTAGAACTAACGCACGATGCATATCACTTTACATGATACTTCAAAATAGCTACATCAAAAACAACAAAGATTCGGCTACTCGCGTCGCGAACTTCCTGAACTTGAGGATAACAACTTGTTTCGCGATGAATAATGTAAATTTTCAGCGTCGTGTGTTTATCGATGGTATAAGCTGACAGAATGATGTCCACGGAACAGGGAACAAAAAGCGGCTAAGATTTCCGCGCCTGGTTGTGGTAAGAAACGCCATGATCAATCCAAACCGTGATTGATAGAGAAAGCTGGAAATCTGAAGACAGAAACGTCAATGACCCGTAGCTACGTAGGTGCATGACAACGCGTAAGATCGATCATGATGGATCGAGACGCTAAAAAATTGTTGCAAAGCTTAAGCGAACAGAAAGCTACGTACGATAAGAGCTCGAACTGATTTTAAAATAATATCACAACCTTCGTTAAATTCTTTTAATTCTGCGTTAAAAATATGTTCTGCTTTCCTACTTCTTTTTCTTGGCGTTTTCAATTCCGTTGCTATTATTGAAACTACATTATTAAAATGGACTTCAAGTGTTCAATATTACTGGACTTAAATTTTATCGATTTTTGTGCAATTAATCATTTCTTCGTTGATTTTTGCAACGCTCAGCGTATATATCTAATTCATATTTTTAGATAGACTTATTATATTTTAATTAATAAGACGGTAGCAGGAAAAGATGGTTATTTAAAAAGGAGAAAGAAGAATAATCAAATGTACTAATATTTTGCACAGCGTTCCTATTTTCAAAGGTTCTTACAAGATTCTTGTTGATATTAGAAACTGCTGATCCTTATTTACATAACCACTTCAACTTTCAATTTACCGATCATTTCCCCAAAATAAATTCTTCCCCTAAGCTGCATCTTGTTGTTCCTGAAAAATCGTGATAGGAAGGGTTAACCATAGAGGATACAGCGGTTTCCCAAGAAAGTCAGCTTGCTTTCAAGTCGAGCCACGCTTCGGTGTATGCTAAATCGTTACGTGACCCGGATATTCCGATGGAACAAACTCTCATACTTGACGACACTCCGTAGAAACGATAAGATTTGGAACAAAAAGGCCGAAGTAAATAAAGTCCGATCGCAATCCGTGAGCAACGACGGAGAATTAAGTATTCCCATCTATCGGTATCGACCGTTTCGATGAACGCCGAATATCAACGGCCTATTGTGATTTAAGCTAATAATTCGTTACACGAATGATCGAAGAAGCATAGTTCGAACAGAGATGATCTTCTTGAGCGACAAAGGTTTGATCGACGAATGTACAGACGGTACGATGACGTTCTGAATAATCTTTCCATTATTCAGGTGAATCTAAAACATCGAATTCGAGGAATATACAGCCACGCGTGTGTAATGAGACACGGAGGATCTGATAAGGGCATCGTGAGATACGATTTCCAGAAAATGGAACACAAAAAGTGACACGTTTCGTGCTAACGCCGATTTGAAAACTAGTTTTCTCTAGATACATACGATACGTACGTACGATTTTATTCTGCTATCATCTGTATCGCGCTCTTTTTGTACGATTAACGGACAGGACACGTCAAAATGTGCTTTCATGTTTTAACGTCTCTGATAAGGACTAATTATGAGATTAAATACGAGATTAGACCCTATCGATGAATCGCGTGATTTAGCTGCCAGGAGGGTACACGGAGTCCTGTAAAGTGAATCGATAATTCGGTCTGCTTTGTTTAAATAAAACTTTTCCATGTCATCAGAGACTTGTTCGAGTATTTGACTACTTTTAACGGAGCTTTAACTGTCATTTAGAGAAAGAGTCAAAGAATGATTTATATACTTTTTTATCGCGCAATATTTTATATTACCTTTTTCTTTTTTTTTCCAAGATAGATTAATTCAAAACTTTGCAGGTAATGTGACTCTATCTCCCGTACGAAATGTTCCATTTTTCCAGCTTTTTTAAGTAACATACGGGATACTATAAATATTAATAACAACATAAATACACATGTATCTTCTTTAGCAAATATATATTTTTTTTTATTTTAGATGTCAATCGAATTTACAATGTATCGATTCTTTTAAAGAAAACAGGCTACCGCTTCCCAACTTACCCTCCATACGAAGCGTTACCATTTTGGATAAATAGCGTAAAGTGTATACGCAACAAGTATCATTTTTAACGAACCATATTAATCATGCAAGATTGAAAATAAATAATTGATTCGTAAACAGGACAGTTCACGTTCAAAAACATGCATCGACGAACGAATGTCCGGCTTACGCGCCATTGACAGGCAGATAGCGCTCCAGATCGGTTCGTACATTTTTTAACACGACCGAAAAGCCTCTCCCATAACCGCTATTCGAACGACAACAAGCATCGTTGCCCTGTAAAAAAAGAAAAAAGAAAAAAAACTGTTTTAGGGATGGGACCGTTTATTTAACGACTGCATTGTCACGAGTTGACATCGCCGCATTTTGATCCCTCGTATATCCTTTCTGGCGTGCTCAACCGATCATTGGTAACCCGCTGTGGTCGCTCGTTGACAAAAGGTCTTGTCGAAGGAACACAAGCATCCACCGATCCTCGAACCTGTGAAAATCCCTCACTCTCGCTCCTTTCATCAAATATAATGGCGGGGACGCGTTTCCTGTTCGAAATGGTTTTTGCGTGTGACTTTGCGGTCCGCTTTGAAAATCGAAACGGTGATATATGGAGCGTTCGTTCCCGATTTCGATCTCTACACCCCCTTCCGTGGAATTGAATTTTTCATAAACTAAAGGTCGTAATAATTTTCCTGGCGGAAGTCCTGTTTCGGTATTTGAATTTCAATGTTTGAGAATCTTAATGCTAAGATGGTTGAATTTACGAAATAGTCGTGGTGCAAGAAAATTGGTGTATAACATGTGCTAATAATATTTGTCAAAGAAATCGTTGCGAATAATTATTAGATTAATTCAAGAAATTGTTATTAATTCAAGAAAATTATGTGTGTCTTGTATTAAAGCAGAGCTGTAAAGGTAAATAAGTAACTTTCCCTTCTGCTGTTAGAAATATTTAAATTACGGTACCATTTATTTAAAACAAAGCATATTTAAAATTAAGTACACCGACTGTGTTTTTAATCACAACTTACAGAAGGTCATAAATTTGCAAAATTTTCAACTCTGTTACCATTAACTTATAAAGTTCCATCAATCAAAGCTATCGATCAGTGCTCAAAGAGTATAAGAGGAATAAAAAAAAAATGTGATACACGTCAGTTAACCAGAACTTGAAATCTACCAAATCACTCTAATGGAATGATCGTTACTCCTTAACTCGATCGTAATTCTTTGATCGACGCGTTAATAGAAACACAATCACCCTCCGAAGAGGGTAACGCTCAGCCCTCGAGACTATCGATCGAAAGGAATCGTTTAAGCTAATAGCGAGATAGGTAACGCGAGAATTTATTGACTCAGCTCCTTTCACGGCCTAAAGTTGTTCGCGTTTGTTGGATAGACAATAAACGATAACGCGTCGAACGAACATGGGCCACCTATCGGTACGCACCTTTGAAACACGAAATCGAATTTGCATCTGTGAAATTTCCCTCGATTCGTGCTACGTGTAAAATTTATCGCGGTCAGGGTGATTCGACGAATTCACGCGTTTCCTGAAGATTGAACCGAGCTCAGGTTTGAGAGACGTGGGATCATCGTTAAACCGTATCGTTATAAATGGAAATTCACGGATCATTAATATTACCTTATAGCCGTCGCGTGTATATACATGACACGACAAGCTGGATCGATTAATTGGCTAATTACTCGGATTCCTGCATTAATAGCATGGTTATCTAGAACGAAGCGACGCGTACGTACATACGTATGCACATACATGCGGATTTTTCGCTAAAATGAGGTTGAAATATTGTAATATTTATTGTTGTGAATTATTACGATATTCAATTATGCTTTTCATAGTCTGTCGTTGAAAATTTGTTTTATTAGGATTTCTTTTTTATGCTAGTACATAGATATGTACCAGGTGTTTCGGCTGAAGGAGATCCCCTTAAATATCTCTTTTGTTTTAAATTTTACGAACAATGTTTATAGTATTATTTAATTGGCGTTGAAGCAGGAATAACGCTTTTAATAAAGTTTGTGACAAAGTTTTTCAAAATTATTAGTATCTTTTACTAGGGAAGCTTTGTGATGTTTATAAAAATAAAAATATCCACGGTATTTTTAGCAATATGTGTATCTGTAAATAAATATTTTAAGAGACAATCGTGACGAAGAGATAAATATTACATCGATAGACAATCTTTTTTAAAGTCATGTTTCTTGAGATAAAAATATCTGCGTTTACAGTCATGGAATCCATTTAAATTAAATGATCCACGTAATTAACGAAATTTTCTCCAATTGTCTATTCGTACGTATCGTAATCCATCCACGCGAACAAGCAAGCTCTTCGATGGAGAAACAAAAATACATGTTGAAGTATAAATTTTTCCATATCGAGCTATTCTTTCTGAAACCTAAGCGGAAGTCAAACGAAGACACTTGATGTTCAACCTCTTCACACAGAACTGAACTCACTCGCAAAACTTGCCAAGTATTCTTCAAGATCGCATAACATATTTCCGTCATACAACCCCTATGACTCTCGACATGATTGCTCACAGACCAGTTCCCAAACGACACCGAAGAGCAGTAGTTTCTAAAGTTTTTACGATCGCGCGATATTTCACGGTGAACCTCGTGGTTGAAATAAAAAGCGCCGACGCGAAACCTCCTTTCGGTGGACATGAACAAATCCACTCTCGTTCGATAGAACTTTTACTCATGAAAACTTTCTCCGCGAATCGAAATAACAACGTTGCCTTGTATTTTAAACGAAACGCTCGTTTTCATGAAGCGTAGCACCCAACGTTGACCAACCGGTGTACGCACCTATGTGCACGTTCACACTTTGCCGCACGTTTCTGTTCGCGCGACCAGAACCGGACGAATTTACATTTTCGCCGTATTGCACGGAAAATGAGTGTCTCGTAACGAACTGTTTAGCTCACAAATTATACGCAACACGGGGTGCGCCGCGGGTGTTTGCGTACACATGCCGCGCATCTAGCCGCGCGTTCGCGTTTTCAGCCTGAATTATGCGTCGTTTCGTTATCAATTACGCTTCGCCGCAGCCACGCCTCGAGATATAATACCTGTCAAACACGGGAAAACAACGCAAACACCGAATGATCGTGTCCAATGATCTGTCCTAACAAGTTATCGTAGCTGTAATATAATATCATTGGAAGTTGGATCAAACGAATTTATTTGGAATTAAAAGGATTCGAGTTCAATTTGCGCGTTTAATTGTTGCGTATTATCTGGGCTTAATGTATATTATCTACGTATACAGTTGCGCTTTTGAGCAGAATAAAGTTTAATTCGTTGCAACGGAATCAATTTTTTGTTTTATTAATTTTATATTTTAGGTTTTAATTCGTATATATAAAAGCAAAAGTAAAATGAAGGATGGTTAGACGGTACCAGGTGAGGGATGAAAAAGACCACTCAAAGTTAAGAGATTCTTCCTTTCAAATTAAAAAAAAAAAAAAAAAAAAAAGAGTAGAAGAAATTGTACATTGGAATATCTGGACTTAACGTCTAATCGATTCCTTATGGAACCACAAAATTAGTCCTATCCTAAATTCCACATTAAATTATTGCAAAATAAATTTAGTACAAAGTATATATTTTTGCGCTTCGTTCAGTATCCAAGCCTGGTCTCCCCGAAATTCCAGCCAAACAAGTTAGATAACCGATCAGATCCTCATGAACATGAATCGAATTATTTTAATTCTCCGTTAATTGAAAGTGAAAAAAACATTCTACAAAGAGCGAGAAATACCTTTACGATATAACAAGAATTCGGTGTATCCGGCCGATGCACGTGTTCTAAATTACACGTAAAACACATTCGTTATCGATGAAAAAATAGGGACGAAGAATGCCTCGGGGGGGTGGAACGGGCGCAGAAAGAAGTTCTATCGTTGCCGTTCATCGACAATCGTTAATCGACCAGTTCGGTGTAACGTGCAGTCACGTAATCGAGCCCCTATCGTCGCTTTATCCTCGCCTCATTAATGAGATTCGATGAGAGATAAAATTCTGAGGCACGCCATGTCGCGATGCGTATCAAAACAAGCGAACCGTTCGATACACGCTGGTGAAATATTGTTTCGCAGTGGATGACACGTTGGAGCCTAGGGACCAAAAACAGCCATTACTCATACGGAAATATACGGTCGTATTAAAACGTAATGCTGAAATATTGCAATTACTGGGACGCGGGACATTAGCGCGGGAAGAAAAAGTGGAGCGACGTTTTCATTCAAAATTTTAAAGGACGTGTCGGTGAAGGGCACGTGACGTGAAAATATATGTACAAATACGTGCGCGTGAATTATAGTTTCTTGTTTGAGGGAGTGAAATAAAGTAGAGGATCTTTGCGCGATTGTTTTCGAAGTGGAAACATTTTTTTCGATCGATGACACAGGTGCGCGTGGGTGACTCGAATGGAAAGAAAAAAAAAAGATAAAATTGTTGTTGTTAAAAAGATTATTATTTTCTTAACATATCCGTTAATTTAAATATAATAATTGATCATAAAATGGTATACTTTGTATTATTCTCAATAATACAACTATTTCTCGTAACCTGTAATTTTACTCGAACAAATGACGCGCTTCCAAACTTCAACCTATGGAGTTATCGATTTTGTTTCCATAACATAATATCGCATCGTCACTAACTATTCATCGCGATAAAATATGCCGACGCAGCGTTCAATTATTTAGTACGCGTTTAATGTTTTCCAGCGATTTCTCTCCGCGAGTCGCGATGCTTTTTCGTACACCGCCGCCATTGGCGCGTCGATTCTTCCGCGCCATTTCTCGATTACAGCTGCCGGTTCGCGCCGAATACACGACACGAACGTTTCTCCTCGATGCTAGACCCATATATATACATATATTACAGGGAAAATTCATTACAGAAACAGTTCGTTGATCGGTAATAGATGGAATATTGGCTGGTACTTTTCTCTCGTCGGCGTTTGCCAACGATTCCATAATTACAATCATAAATAATGTACGATCCTTTGTGTGCTTGATATCAGATCAAAGGAAACCTGTTCAATATTTAAACAAGTAAATACGCTATCTGCTTGTAAGCTTACCTTGAATAATTACGAGAAGCTTGTTTCTGTAATAACAATGTAGCGGAAGCGCGTTTACTTTTCTCTTTATAGTAATATACCAATATTTGTTGTCGAGCTTCTGAAAGATTGGTAGCAAAGTGATAAGAAAGTGTCTATAGAATTAAGTGTCACGTGCTCGTGACAATTTTTCATGAATAAAATTGTTCATCAACAATTTTAGTTCATTTGATCGAATCTTTTAGTTAATTTTATCTATTGAATCATTCCATTAACAAGCAATTGTAACTTCAAAATATTAACCTTAAGGATTTACGTTACAATTCAAGTTTACCCTCTAAATAATTAAAGACCTCTACTATCCGTCGTACTCACAAAAAATCTATGCAGAAGAACGAAACGATTAACCAATCAATACTATCTATCCATTTAATCATGAATTCCCATTTCAACTTGTTTTTCTTCGATTCGAAAGCGCTTCGCCGAACAGGATTCGAGAATTTTCAGGGGCTTGAGACAAAAAACGTAAATCCGCTCGAGGCAGCTCGCGCGCACACGTAATGAATGTCTTGCGCCTCGTTTGCATAGGCGTTTAAACACGCTCGTTCCAGCTGGCTGTGATTTGCACGACCTTGGGCAAATACTACAGACGTATCGGCAGCCGAATATTATTTGCAGCCCGGCAGGCTGACGTTGCACGTGCGCGTACTCGGATTATGCCCAACTGGAGTCCCGCCGCTGCGGATGATATAATGCCGATGATTAATTACATCGCTGGAAGTACAGGCAAAAATAATAGGTGAGCACGCGGACAACGGAACGAAGGATTTGAGAGAACGGGATACGTGGTTTCGTATTTTCAATGTTGCATTCTGTATCCGCGTTTACTGGGACGAAAAAAAAAAAATTAATCCAGGGGATGAAAAGTACACCGATGCACGTGAAAACTGAATTCCGAAAGAAAACCGAACTTCTCTATAACACTAAATAAAGAGTGTTGGGATATGAATCATAATATAAGAATGACGAGTCTGAACCGAGTGTTTCGTCTAGAGCGATAGATGCGCGAACGAATAGTATTTGGGCTAGTGCGATAGGGGTGTGAAAGAAGAGTGTTTGGAACAGTAGAATTTGGGAGAAATAAGGTGCGAGAGAAGAGTATTTGGGGACAGTGCGATAGAGGCGCGAAAGTAGAGTCCGGACCGAGTGATCGAGATTATCGTGCGATTGAATATTTTCTGAAAATGCCTGAACGGAGTGGAAGAAATTGAGAAACGGAAAGAGAGAGAATGTCTGAATATATGATTGGAGAAAATGCGCGTGCAAGTGAGTCTAATATTGAGCCTCGAGTATAGAAAGTCGAGGCAGAGGTGAGCGAAGAGAGAGATTAAGAGTTTAAAGTTATCGAACGCGGAGTATTATTGCTATACTATTTTACGCTATGTTAAATAAGTTCTAATATTACATTGCTCTGTCCGTATCACAACATTCCTACAATAACACAGTGTTATGATTCTCAGTCCTGAGCTATTAATTATCTCTAATTATTTATTAAACAGAGCTGACATTTTTTTATATTGTTGATGAGCTTGTTTTTATTTTTCGAATATACAGGACAATGTGAATATTTACTTCAGTAAGAGAACGTTTTGTGAATTCAGGTATTTTGTGTTGAAACGTGACACGAACGTTGGAATCGAGGGTTGCAACGAATTGCATGTTGGTAATCAATGGTGATGAATCGGTACGAGTTTCTTATTTCAATATTTGAGACATCTGTTTATTCAGATTCATATTCCTGAATTGCGTGCACTTAATGGTATCGCTTGCTCAGATCTGCAGCCGTACATGAAACGAATAAAAAAGTTAGTAGTTTGCGTTCTAAATTCCTGTTTCTTATTCACTCTGATTCCCTATAATTCTAACAATAATTACCCGACCGTCGAAGAGTGCTGAAGTTAAAGCCACCGATACAGGATCTTCGAAGCGGAATAAATCGATGCGACGGAATCAATCAACTCTGTTGTCTTATGTCAGTCAACCGCTTACCTTACAAGAGTCAACTCTGTACTTCCAAACAATCAAGCTTATAAACGTTCAAACTTCTCGTCTCGCGTCCATCGCTTCTTATCTTTTCGTGTCTATTCCATTCGTGTCTCTTTTTAATTTAATAATTTTA
This sequence comes from Ctenoplectra terminalis, assembly GCA_019453375.1. Taxonomy (NCBI): domain Eukaryota; kingdom Metazoa; phylum Arthropoda; class Insecta; order Hymenoptera; family Apidae; genus Ctenoplectra; species Ctenoplectra terminalis. The sequence continues at coordinate 36,734 of SMSQ01025723.1, forward strand.
TTCCTAATTAATCAATTCTCGTATTTCAAAAATACTCCGACAACTTCGAACATCGAGCACAGCTTTTGATTTGTGAAAATCAAAATTACTTGTATTATACAGTGTCGTGTCAAGTAGCACTTAATTATACTCTCCCCTTGCATTCAAGATTTTACTACTTCGTAGAACCAACACTGTTTATACGAACAGCCTGCGCCATTTCATTAACATACGACAAAGCACCATCGACACCTCGATTTCTTCGATTTAACTCGATCACCTAAGAAGCGTCCATTTGCAGATTAAAGTACGCTACCTTGCGCATTGAATTTCAAGCCGTTCGATTTCGGTCGGAACACGTTCACAGTGAAAGAGGTCAATATAAGGAGAAACTCGATACGCGGTGAGGCGACTCCGTCGGCGAGTGAAATGGACCGCTTCAAAGTGCCCCGAGAAAACAGGTATTCTCCAAAATTTAGCATAAGGTCGCACCGTGCGAAACGAGCCTTCCTTTCTTGCGATACACAGGATGCTCGATCGATTCTGGTTGAAATTTTAAACAGCGATTCTACTTGTCAAGAGAAAACAAAAATTAAGAATAATAAAGTTTCGTTCGAAGCTTCGGTTTTGTAATCGTAAAAAGTTTGAAGAAGAAACTCGTCCAGCCCTGACTGAGATTTCGAACCCTTTATTTTCTCCGGAGCCGAATTTACGAACAAACTATATCGCGGAGGTTACTATAATTGTTATCTTTTGGCAACCGTCGCGAAACAATGGACCGCTTTCCGATGCAGTTTTCCATGGTTCAATTAAAGGCTCGTCGCTCGAGGTTGCCGATAAAGTCGAGCTACACGGATTCGACTGCACCAGTAACGAGTACCGCGCAGATGTGGCCAATTTCCGTTCGGATGAGCACGCTGGATCCTTGTTTCGCGAAAAGACACGAGGTACCGAACGTTCGATCGCCACGGTATATGAGCATGCACCGTGTTCGTTCATTTTATGACACACTACCCCTCAGTGTACCTTTAAATGTTAGTTTAGCTCGAATTCGGAACGATGTTTAGTTATCGATGATGACTTCGATAGCGAATTAAATTGAATTAAATGAAATTCTAAATCGATGGATCGATGACCGAGTATTCTCTTTAATTGTATTTAATTGTATGTAATTGTATTTAATTGGTACACAGACTATCCTTACAATTAGTGCAGCTTTGAATGACAGTAAAGTTCGGAGTTAGAACGATGTTTAATTATCCGTGATGACTTGGATGGAGAATTAAACTGAATTAAATTAAATTAAATTCCAAATCGATGGATCGATGATTTTGAACATTGTCCTTAATTAGTGTATAGAATACCTTTCGAGTATCTTTAAATGGAAGTCGAAATGAGATTTATGATGATTTCGATGACCAACTAAATTGAATTGTAAAATATTAAGTCGAAAAATCGATGACTGAGTGTACAGAGTATATAATGAATCGTAAATGGATTTGAAGTGAATAAAACTAACCGCAAAATAAAATAAATTATTGGAACGGAGAAAGTAAATATTGGCTCAGGCAGGCTTTCCTCGTTCTTTACAAGAGAAATATTATTATTCTTGTGCACAAATTGGACAATAAATAGTTGAAGTAGAACGGGTTAGTTGGACTGACGAGTGGAACTGGTCAGAACAAGTCAGACCAGAGTAGGTCAAATCAAAGTGGAAGAATTCGGTTTGACGAAACATGTTTCGCCTTTATTTAGTGTACAATACCGATCTCTGGTTACTCGACAGTGTTACGATTGATCGGTACATTTGTGAGTTACAAAAATCTATACAAAATATTTGACCTATTTAAATATACATTTTATTTCTCCAAAAATTGATACTAGGTTTATTCTTCATAAAAAAATTGCGAGTTTATATAATGTACAAGATAAAAATTATATAAAATATACAACAATCTATATTCAGTTTATTGGGAAAAAATTGATTGTAGTATAGTGGGCGTACTTTAATAACAGTTTTAATATCATTGGTTAACCTTAAACAGTATGATAGTGTTAACTAGATTGGGCAAAGTTAAAATCGATCTATTAAACTAAGGTGATAGGTCGATCACGAAAGTCCGGTGTAAACTAGTCGCCAAACTTAGTTTATCTCAGCTCATCTTAGCCTACAAAGATTGTTCATTTATGTTTAAGCTAGTATAATTGCTTTCTGATTGAACGTTTTACTATTTTTACAGCATTCGAATACAACATCTACTTTAAATGTGCTTTATATAGTGTAGCTACTTTCAAACAATTCCAATTTACTGTAAAATGTTAGAAGCAAGATTTCTTAGAATCAAAAAGGAAATTATGCTACTTCCAGATTCTTCTAACGTAAAAAAACAGCACAGCTTCTTCAAGCTCTTCAGAAATTCTAAAGAATTAAGTTTCTCTCAACTTTTTCCAAGCTAAAGAGTTAAACATTTTCGAGCTTCACCTAACCGAAAAGAATTAAGCTTCCTCGAGCTCTTCTCATGCTAAGGAAATTAAATTTTCTTATGCATATCCAGGTTAAAAAAAGAGGAAAAAACAAACATAATTAATTAATTAACCTTTCTGCCTTTTACCGAGTTAAGAATATTAAATTGCGTCTTACAAATTTTACATATCGAACCAAACAAATTACCTATAAATACTACAAGGAAAAATCACGAGTCCATTTTTATTTATTTTTCAATTTCTATGTCATCTGGTAGCTAAAAACGAAATACTTTAATTTGAATTAAATTCAAAAATACACGCCTTTTGAAAATAAAAATACAAGAATTAGTTCAAAGAATTAAAAATTTTTAAATTGATTTTCTATAAAGAAAAAAAACAAAAAAATGCAACCTATTGTAAGAAATAGATCTTCAATCCGCTAAATACGAACTCATAACAATCTCGCTACAGTACATGTACAATTCTCAAACGCTGAAAAACGCTCGGTAACATACTGCTCGGTTCAACGTTTAAACAGTTAGTCAACAGAGCGTCCTCGGGTAGTTTTTTGAGTTTTTAGCGGCTCCGTCGTTTGTCATTGTGCTCTGTTGTAAAACGGTACATCGGAGCTCGAAGCTTAGCTCGCCCAAGTGCTTAGGTTATTTACGAGACTTTCCCTTTGTCGTTTACTTTCGTTTTCGCCCTCTTATTATTTTCGTATCCAACACCATCGTGCTTTTCTCCCATGGTACTCACGCGCAACGGAATCTCAACGTCCCATCTCTGGAAATCCACGGAACAGCGGGAAAACGAAAGTGTCAGGTTCTTCCTCGACGCGTTAAGATCTCCCCGGGAATTCCATTACGCGTCATGTTGCCGTGACCGCTATTGGGTAATTGTATCGGTGTAAATAGCAAGCGAAGGCAATCAATGGGCAATACAACGAATGGTACCAGCGGCGCATCAACACACGACGTCACCACCGCAGCTATCTGTCGACCTACCAATTCCATCACGCTCAACCAACGACTCGTTGTCCCATACGTTGCGAGTATTTCATTCGGCGGTCAGCTCGGCTAGACACTCGTTCACCTCGCCGTGTCCCCTTCCTAATCCCCTTTACCCGCCCCGAAAAGCCCAGGTAATTCTACACACTCTGGTTACCGTGTGATCGTTTCCGATATAACTACACAGCTGAGCGTGCTTGTGTTATCAATGCGACGTTCCTGCGATTTTCCGACACACGCACCTGCGCTCTCTATCAATCGTAACGTTTACAATTCTTTTTACACGCCACAACTCTATTCAAGTCTTTGTCAACCAACAATCCGCCTCTATCGTCTTCGTTTTTATCCGTCTGTCGGATCTTTTCGAAGACGTTGCTCGTGTAATTTCCTGTTAAACGAAGACGGACTATGGAACCGATTGGAAGATGCGTTTTGTCAGTCTGATGATCGATGGTGTAATTTGGAGACTGGAGTGGAGCGCGGTATCTGTATTCGAGATAAATGCGTGGAAAATGATTATTACGATATGTGTGTTATTTTTATTTCGAACTTGTTTCAAGGTTCGAAATTGCGGTTTTCGTGTTATTCTTCTGTGAATTGTTGCAAATGTATTCAGGATAGTTTAAACGTTTTAATTTGGCATAGCGTGTTTCATTGTGGATATTATCGTTGATGAAAATACATCAGAGAGGGTCAATTGTCGATGCCAAGAGGGAATAAAATCGCAATTAATGATTCATTCGGCTTAATGTAAATCCTGGGTGAAATGTTTAATGGAATGGTCGTACTTGGTATGTTAATGGCACTGTGCTTCGGTTTGTAAATATTCCTCGTTCTCTGCTGTATATATCGCTTAATAATTATTTTGATCGTTGTTAAAATATATTCCGTCCACGTTCGTCGAATTTTATTTTTGTTTTATTTTCCGTAAGAGATATATTCTGTAGAATTAATTGTTCAAGTTTGAAAAACTCCACCAAGCATACAGCATGTACGAAATTTGCTAAATAAACTCAACGAAGCTGTCTTCTCTCCGTATTGTATTTATCTAAACATTTTCCTCGAGAATATAGACCGAAACAGTAGCACAGGTGTCGGTGGCCTTATGAACGGGCGACGCGTGTGCGTGGGTATGAAATTCCTTTTTCCGGCTCTTCTCTTTCCAACTCTGGTGAAAGCGTGTGCCGAATGGAAAGGTACATCCACGGAACACGTGGTAATGGAGAAGTCGAATTATTGCACACTCGCGCGGCGAATGGGTTTCCAATCTGAAAGCAGGCTCGCGCCCGGGTTTGCCGCGTAATTTTAAGCGGCAAATGAATTCGAAAAGCCCATGCCTGGCGAATACAGTTCGCTCGGAAACGACGAAATTCTTTCTGATGTTCTCAAAAATTGTTCGAGCTATTTCTCCACTGTACCGACCCGCTTCGCCGCTCCAACCCCTACCACGGAAAGCGTTGGAATATTTTCTCTTTCGTCGAGACCGTTTCGCTGGCGGCGTGAAATTAAATTTCCCGTCCCTTCGTCGATATTAGCGTTCGCGAAAAATCGATTCCGAACCATGGAAGCCGTGCCGCGTGCAAGCGCCACCGTTTGAATAACGCTTGCGATCCTGATTGTAAATTCGCTCCTTTCCAAAACGAGAACGCGCTTAATCGCGTAATAAGTAAACCGAATCTCGCGGTGCGAACGATTTCCAGGGATATTAAATGCACACCGGTGCGAAATGTACACGTAAGATAGATAAAGTCATAAATCGAGGACGAAAACGGATTCCGGGTCAACCGCAGCCCCATATGATAACGGTAATATCGTAGCATGATCGAATCGATTAGAAATCGTAGCGAACACCGGAGCAATGCTTCCGCGGCGATGATTTACGAAAACCCTCGATTTTATGGGGAATTATACAGGAACTATCGTTTGCTTAAGCGCACGGACGATCGTATGTTTTGTGAACGTGTGCGGAAAAGGATGAAAGAGGCGATTGAATCGAATTTCGAGGGGAAGTGTAATTATACGAACCCGATGCGTTCAAATGGCACTGTGTCTTTGCGAGTTTTATCAATGAAAAGTTTATCGGCGACGGTCGTTAATTTTCCGACACCATTGGAACCGTGTTAACGATCCTTTCGCAAGCTTTTAAAATCTTTCATTATTATCCGATTCCGGTAATGTTTGTGCCTGGAACGATTGATAGAATATTTCGATATTTTATTAAATTTTATACGTTTATTTAATGTGAAATAAATTCCCAGTTTTCTAATCGTTTTATTTTCTATCTTTCCTTCACGGTGGATAAATATTGAAAATTTTCCGCAGGATTCAGAATTTCTTTTCGTTTTTTTTTTCTTTTTTTCGTTAGATTACATTTTAATACTGTGCTTGTAAATATTAGTAGGCTGAAATTTAATATGCTTTTTATAAAACTAATTAAACCTTCCAATGATGCGAATATTTATTTACCATATTTATACCGTTACGTTAAACATAACTTTCCTATTTGCCTGTTTAAATAACTTTATCGTTCGATAAATTTGATGCATCAATACTCCGTGAACGATCAACATGCAATAAAAATATCAGAATGTTAAATACATAATGTTTTCTATCCCGCTTAATTTACGCGCTTCGAAAGACGTACTCCTAAAAATATAATTCTACAATTCTTTCGTTTCAAAACCACACGAATCCACGAAAATCTACCAATGTAGCAAAAAAAAAAGAAAAAAAGAAAAAAAGAAAATAGTTCATCGAACATAAATCCACCATCAACCATTAATCACAGACGTATATATTATCGCGGTTCTTTAACAAACAAGCAAACGCCAACTTTGTCCGGAAACGGAGGGCGCAACTTTGCCGTAGCAATTTTTATTTCCGTCCCACAGGATACTTGGGGATTCATAGAGGACTACGCTTACCAGGGAAAAAGATAACTCACATTACAACGTTCGTAAAATAAAGCTTATTTCTTGCTTATTCATCCGAGCGAAACATCAGTTTTCTCGCTTCCCTCTATCGTTCCCTCTTCTTCTTCTTCCCTTATTTTATTTTTATTTTTATTTTTTTTTTCTTCCTTTTTCCGTTTCTTTTCAGTTTCCTTCCGGGGCAAAGTCGCGAAATACGCGAACCACGCGGGCCGGCATTAAGCCAAAGCTTTATGACCACGATATGGTCGGGGGTTGCATCCTTGACAGCTTAACCACTTTTCAGTACACAGACGAGGAAAAGCCAGAGGCGGAAGCGATGCTTGTTACTACGCAATCGTGGCAGCGGCGCTCCTTTGCCGAGCTCGTATATAGTTTTGTTCTATCTCGGTTAATGCTACCTTTCAATGGGGAACAAGACTATCGTGCTTAGACAGCCAGAGATCTCACTTCACAAGGCAACAGAAAATTCTCTGCGCGAGAGACAGGGATGGCCGGAGTCCCTTCTTCTTTCTTTCTTTCTTTTTTTTTTCTTTTTTTTTTTTTTTTCCTTTTTTTCTTTTTTTCTTTTCTTTTTTTTCCCTCAAAGTATCTTTCAGTTCCCTCGTGAAACGACTTTCCTCCATACCTCTCGGCCAAAGTTAAAGTTTTCCGAAGAGAGCGTACGCTCGCTGCGAAGTTGCTACCGTTTGTTGGCACGGCCATGATTATCGCTGGTTGATAACTCGTAGTTAATTAGAATTTAAAGCGTGTGCACTGTCTTTTGGGAATTCTGATAATCTGAAGTAGTTTTATTTTAATGGTTCTGAAGACATTATAAAAGTAGAGATAGTATTTATTAATTACTCCATGAATTTTCAAGCGATCCATTTCTCATTGATTTTCTTCGAGCCTGCTATTAATTACAAGATTTCCGAGTCCATTTCAATTTTAATACATTATTGAAATTTATAGTTATCATGTATAAGTAGAGAGCACGATCCAAATTCTGGACGTGAATTTTGTTCCCCGGTTACACTTGCACCCCCGTGTTTCTCATTAAAATATATTGCTATTAATATGCCATGTTAAATTGGATACCAGTACGAAATTCATCGAAATCGTTTCTATCAAAGAATTTATGATGACGTTTCTGTATTAATAAGCATTTCTGTCTCGCGATCGAGAAACGGTATTTTCGAAGTACATTGATAACCGTTTCGAAAATAAGATACACTAACAAAAAAGTTAAAGAGCGACAAAGTTGCTATTCTGCAAAGTAATCTGGAAACACGAGAGTTTAATTAATTTGAATACGTTTAACAGTTTAAGAAAGTAACGTTTTTTTTTTAATTTTATTCACCAATATATATCATTAAAAAGGAAATCACTGTAATAACAAATATCCTTAAGCAACTACATTTCAATTACCTACTTATCGACTTGTTCCAATAAATAAACCGTAACTTCTTACAGCACATCAGCATGTACTACAACCATACTTCCACCATCTTCGAAACGACTTATGTCGTACAACATCCAACTTCGGTGTACAACAAACTGTTCCCCACGTACAAAGGATCGCGCGCAAGCCTCGTATCGTCAACGTGTACGAACGAAAAAGACAGGACATTTTAAAGGGCGCTCGACATCGATATTCGCAAGGCAACTCTGCTTTGATGCAGGCTAGTCAACGATCAATAGATAAGTTACGGGCAAACGGAAATCCAGTCGAGTACAGTGACTGTCGAATGGATTCCGCATCGTCGCATTGAAATTCAACGGCGACGCCTCGCCAAGTCGAGACGACTTACCCCACTCCACCACGTGTCTGACGAGAAAGCGAAAAGAGAGGGGAAAGAAGTCGCGACGTAGCAATGAGCAACTTCTTTTTTCAGCAACGCTAGCCAGCCAGCGTCCACCGGGGATCAGAAATGGGACCAGAGACCGTTTGAATCCTCGCCGAGGGTTGGAGCCACGCGGTGGATGGCGCGGACAGAAAGCGAGAGACAGACAGAAAAGGATATCAGCTCGCGTCTTTCGGTGAAAACTTCTCGATGCAGTTCTGCCGGATATACTTGAGCGAAACTGCGCCCCGGCAAAGCCCGAAAGCTAGCGGGGTCTCCTATTTCATCGTGGCCTGTGAAGCGTGCCATGCAAACTTCTGTGCCTTGGCAAAAGCCCTCGAAGTGTTATCGATAGTACCGTCGGATCGCGGCAGGACCTCTCGTAAATAGTTGGCCGGGGCGCTCGAACTGCTACGATATTCGGGACACGTGGAGGTGCATCGATATCCTTGCACCGAACAACGGCCAGAAGTCCGATCGAAACCGGCTGGCTGACCTTTAATACGCTTAATGCGAATCCCATTCGGAGGATCGCGAGTATTCTTCGGTGCGCCGCTTCGCTCAGCGCGACGTAAATATCGAAGGGATTTTGCCATGTTTTATGCTTCATCTGGTTATTACGAAGATAAGGTGCCGCTTGGTAGATAGTCTGGTTTGGCGATTCCAAGAACGTATTTTACGAACAACGGGTTGGGATTTGGAGTAATTCGAGTGGAATTTTGGATGGTGTTTGTTTCGTTTACAATTATGATACTGTAGATTGTATTTTGTTAGTTTTTACATTTATATCTCGTTCAAAATATTTAGTTGCTAACTGCTAATAATTGTTTGTAAAGAAATTTTTACACGTTTCAGCTCCAAGCCTTAAATTGTACTGAATGATAATTTAAGTAAAAGGTATGACATTTTTTTTAATCCATTCGTATGAACATGTTCTATTTTATTAATTGGAAGAATTACAGTTCGATTTGAAAGAAAAACAGGCACAAGAAGGCGTTCGAAATGATATCGTTCGATTGTGACTAAATCTGATCGTCAGTGTACGTTAAAGATCGCTGGATGATGGCCCATTTATTTTGAGCGTTTCAATTTTGTCCCATTTGTGCAAAAGATTGCACTTTCGAAGAATCCGTTCGACTCGAGTGCCGGGTGTCCGCGTTGCTTGAGAAACGGCCTTTATCGTCTCCCTTTAGGAACAAATCGCTCGTGTATTAGTGGAAAATGATCTAACTGCTCGGCTTCTGCAGAAACCTAGATTACACGAGCTGAAAAATGATCGCGTTTAATCGTGATCATTCGACGAAATTGGAGTCGAGCACCGTGATGTCACAAAATTAATTCAAACCGGTAGAAATGTTCTACCCTGATGTATCAACGGATTGATCAGATATTTCATCGACTAATGAAAATGCATTGTACAAGACTGACGACAAAAAAATAATGATAAAATAATGAAAAAATTTGATGATAATCTTGCATCGAGGCCTTTGTAAATTTAAGTTAAAAACGACGTCTAACAAACAGAAACGAACCAAAACTAAATAAGTAATAGTAAAAGTAATAGTCAAAGCACGAGAAAAAAAAAATTTACAAAACAGAGTTTCAAATAAATTACCCTTTGAAATACTCCAAGTACTTCCATGCCAGTTCGCCTTGCAGTATTTTGCATTCAGAAATTCGAAATATTATTTCTGCTGAATGTATACAAATATGATTTCCTGCAAGAGGTAAAAGGAACGTTCCCACTGATAAATAAAGTGAACCGTTTATTCTAGCAAACTGAATGTTAACCCAACTCGGATGACGGAGAGTTAAAATCTATTGCGAATGTCTGCAGAGGTTACACCGCTTCAATATGTCTGACCACTTATAGGACCTACTTGAATATATCTAACAACCTACAGTCACTATACTACTTGAAAATGTCTCACCACATAAAGAAACTATACTACTTGAATATGTCCGATCATACCTGGAGTTGCACTACTCGAAAATGTTCGATCATTGCCGAGGTTGTACTACTGGAAAATGTGCAGTGTGTCTGACCATATACAGGGTTGTACTATTGGAAAACGTGCAATATGTCTGACCATTTCCGCGGTTGTACTACTCGAAAATGTGCAGTATGCCTGACCATTACCGTGGTTGTACTACTCGAAAATGTCTGACCACTTCCAGGGTTGTACTACTCGAAAATGTCTGACCATATAGAGGGGTTAAACTACTTTAATATGTTTGGCCACATACAAGGGATATGCTACTTGAATATGACTGTCCACGTACAGGGTTTATACTACTGTGAATGTCTGACCACATACTGTTCTATACTGATGTGTCCTCGAACAGTTTCATTCCTGAGAATCGCGGTCTCGTTTGTAACTAGTGAAGACGAAAGAATGTCGCAAGCGAGGCTAATGCTACCATCTCTCTCGACGGCCACCTCTCCACCCGGTGGATAATGCTTTACAGCACGTAGTTGGAACTACGAAAGCGCTTACCTACATATCCATCCGCATAGCAAATCATATTCAGAATGCAAAATGAAAACTCTTCCTGATACACCCCCATCGTTCGCTCAGCAACATTTCCATCCAACACCTATCCACTTGAATACCGTGATAGCTGTGCATCGTGCATCCGTATTGATAAAAATGATCCCGTAATACCTCGATCATATTGGTCAGGTTACTTCGAGTCGGTTGAATTGAATAACTCGAAGCTGTTGGACCGATGCATACGAGATTGCTGATTTTAAACAACGTGCGATTGAGGAGCTGAAACAATAAACGATGTAAGTACCAACAAATCTCTTGATCACAATTAAAAACCCATTTCTCGGGAGGTAAACAAGGCAAGCGGTTAATTGTACAGAAAAAGAAAGGCAACGACTGCATTCTCTGGTCATTTTCCCACAATTACATTCAGACCAGTTAAGAGACGGTCGTCCAGGCATTGTCTGCTGCGTGTCCCCGCGGCACGCTAGAAAGTTCCAGTCAACGTTAAAGGAGTCCGTTGAAAGCGTCGACTTCGTTACAACTTGTCGGTCGCCTTGTGTTGCCTTTGTCCCCTTAATAGAGTATTAAGCAGCTGAGATCTGATAAAGCCATTCCTGCGAAACGGTGTTCCGCGTCGCGGAAGAAATCCGATTTCGGCTACGGCGACCGGTCACGGACGATTCAACGGAAGAATAAGAACTTAAGGAGGAGTACTCCGTTAATTTAAATGAGATCTTATCCAGCGACATTATTGATCTGCTCTGCACGACAGGAAACCCCGAAATACTTGCAGTTTCGTTCGTGTTCCTCGCGAATCTAGACGAAGTTTCTTCGTGGGAATGGCTATTTAATTTTATTGTATTTTATGATTTGTTTTTTTTTTATAACAATAATGAGTTACTAAGGATGTTTGAATGTTTTTTAGTGCAATGTAATTGTAGTTTTGTAAATTTCACAGATATTAATAGTTTAGTATAAAATAGTATGTATAGCTTTTTTATTTTATCAAATTTCTAGAATATTCTTCCATTTAAAAATGAACTGTTAAATAATAACGATCGTTCAATGATTAATTAATTAATCATCTATTGAAACAGTTTCTTTTGTACAATTTTTAAAAATTCTTCACATCGTACAGGTGCACGCTTGTAACTTATTCTTCCTTAGATTTTAATCTGTTTACGGAAAAATACAACCATAACTGTAACTACACATGACGACTACACGTACAGAGAAGTGCTTGTACAACTCGCTTGATCCCCCATAAGTCATGCATTCTTGAGGATTTACATCAAACGCTCAGATGTTGAAAAGCACGCTAAGAAGCTCTGTAAGAATCTTTAAAGAAGAGCTTCTCCGATCTCATTCGTACGTTATTTACTCGCTCGTAAACATTTTTCAATGTAGAATAAAATATAAAATTTTCATTTACTGCTTCATTCGTGTCGGAAGAATTAAAAGCGACATGTTTCTGGTGGTCGCGTTACACGAGACAATCCGTATATAAGGTTAAACAATAAGTTTTACACAGACGAAACTATTAAAGAAGCTCGAAAAGTGGCGTCATCAAAGTAACGAGCTTCTCCAGCATCAATGGGGAAAGATCAAGACAAAGTTAGGCAAAGTGACGAGCGACTCGAGAGGGAAAACGGAATTTTCGAGAGAAAAGAACCCGATTTAAATAAGATCTTATCTGCGACGCTATTGATCACTCGCGCGCGCACATCCAGCAAGATACTTCAGAAATGGCCGGTGATTTTTTTTTTTTTTTTTTTGCACCATCCGGTTTCATCCGAACGGAAGCGACTCGGCTAACTTTCGGTCGCGATCGAAAGACGAACTTTTCCCTGGAAGATACAAGTTTCTCGTTTAACTACCTTTGCAGTTTATAAATATGTGGTCGATCGGTGAGGTAGGATGCAATTAAATTTCCTGCAGTTCTTGTTGCGCGTTCCGGGAATTTTCTGGTTTTTCCTCCAACCACCCCTTTCTGCGCAGAGATTTTAAAAGGAAGAAAATTTAACACGCGTCGATGGAGTTTCCGCGGAAATTTCGGAACTAGTTTTCCGCACAATTTCCGGCAAAAAGGGCGACGTAGAGATTGAAGCTGTGGCGAGCGTGACAATTGTAGATTCGAAGAAGCCAATTTTGGCTTCGAAATTAAATGATTATAAATTGAAATTTATGGTACGTTCACAGTGTGGAATGATAAAAATCACTGAAAATACTCGGTGGGAGTAAAATTTAAATTAACAATAAATGTAACAAATTTCCCGAAGTTGATATACTAAATCTAGGAAATGATCATTTTATTGTAATTTTATAAAATACTTTTAACTCTCAGAATTGTAAAAAAAAATGATACATAAATCTATTCACCTTAAACTAAGATTTACGTTTTACAAAACACACTGTTTGATACCTTAGCAGCTGTCTACTTGGAAAAATGGGAATACATTGTCGGTATGTTTGGGAGGAGCAAAGGATAGTGAGTGGATTCAGGGATGCTTTTCCTTGGGTAGAAATGCATTAGTAATAGCAACAGGATTCCACAACCTGCATCAGATTATTCAAACTGTATATCCTACACTATTCTCGTTCAATTCTCAGAAATTCTGAAAGCAACATCTTGACATTATCATCTCAGAAAATTCAATCTGCCACGCTAAAAAATTTAACATAGTACACTTCCTACTTAATCTACGCTTCCTACGTAAGAAGATCCCTATTTGCATGCTATCGAAACTTTCGTACGCTCATTTTACGTACCAACTTATCCATCAAAATATTACGCTATTCGACAACAACAAAAAGAAAAAAAAAAAAAAAAGAAAGAAAGAAAGAAAAAAGGAAAGATAAAAAAAAATCATTATTTTTCATCTCCCGTGCTGCTCGTAGCGTCACTTAGGAGATCGGTAAGAAGGAGCAAAGTCTTCGAGGTGATCGCTTCGGAAACGACCGATAGAGACGGCTTGATGGAGAGACGAGCGGATTAACGAAAAGAAAATCGATGGCACGGGGTTATCGGTGATAGGGAGCACGGGAAGGAGGATGCAAAAAGAAGGATGAAGGAGGAGAGAGACTCGAAAGCAAGGATTGGAAGCGAGGTGTAACATCGAGCCAAGCTCCGAGAAGTTGGATCGCAAGCAGCCGGATCGGCTTGGAAAAGTGTTTAGGGTCGCGGGTTATGCTCGACTGCGCCGGTAAATGAGATCGAGTGAAAACTCTGCGCGAACCATGGATCGAACCAATCAATCCGCTGGAATGTATCACCTCGGTGTAGACGCACGTGATTAATGGCCTTCTCATGGAAAAGAATCTCGTTTACGTCGGAGGAAGGCGCGTTAAAGCCGACACTGCTGGCTTACAATTGATTCAACCTGCTGGAATATGTGTTTTTCTGGCCAACCACCGTAAATTCTCTTCTCGTACCACTTGTAAGGAGAGTTGTTACAGCTGGCGATAGAAATTGAGCTTACGATGGCGAATTACTTTATTTGTTACTTTTATGGTTTCAATTTTCCGCACATTTCATGCGGTTCTGAGTATTTTGAGATGGGTCTGATTAGTATGATTTAATTAAAGGTTTCTGAGAGAGAGCGTACGCAAATTGCGTAATATAAATGAAATACGTATTTGAAGATGTAAATTTTAATTAATTACGTTGAATGTAAATTTGCATTGCTTTAACAAACACTGCTCGCGTTACTGTCTGCCGTATGTTGAATATAATTATTCATACCTGAGCAATTTTAAATACAGTATAATACATGATAATATTATTATAGACAAGAATTTTACGGCTTAATGGCTTCGTAATGAACTTCAACGATCTCTTCTGCTTACACCAAATCAATCTCTTCTTCCCAATTTTCTTATATTTTGCTCGAAAAAAAAAAGAAGTCATACCGTAAAAGAAACTCTTATGAAAATAAACTCAAGCCAAACTCCATCTTTCTCGCTGGTGCATTACAAAATTCAAGGAACACCATCCCCGTTGCAATATTAATCTTTCAATCTCCCGGATATGGCGGTGGCGGAACCGTGGCGAAGTACGCAACTCAATTATCAACCATGCGGCCCGCCAAAAAGTTTTCACCTCGTCATTGATCAAATAAAAGTTTCACTCGCAAAAACGGCTGATAAAGAGGCGGATGGTCGACGAAAAAGAGGCCGGCGAGATACTTTGCCGTGGGGATGGGGTGAAATAAGTCGAAACGAGGCATGCATCCGTACACAAGAAACGGGCTGAAACAGCGAGCGGATCAAAGTATTGGTGAACATGATAGAGGAGCGTGTTGCGAAGCAACGGAGAGCCTGGACCAGCTCGTTGCTCGCCCAAGAGACGAAGATGAATGGCATCAGCTCGAATTCCGACAGAATCCATCCACCTCCGACTTACCGGCCTGCAGGAGCCATCTTCTTCCGCCCCTTCTTCGTTTATTTCTTCTTCTTCCGTCGGTTCTTCCTGCTTCTGTTAGGTCGTTGCGATTACCTTTGCCGGGGAAATTTTCACCCCGATTTTTGCTGGTCTTATCTGGCATCCATCGATGAATTAAGATCGAACGGTTGAGTAATGTTTCAGCCTTAATTTTAATATTTTTTGTTGCCCTTTGAGTTGGAGCGATCGAAGCTGTGAGTGAATTAATATAATCAACGAACGATGTTCGTGATTTGAATATTTTAGAAATTCGTATTATTGAAGAATTAATGGATCAATGATTTAACACTTGAATTACCGATGATCGGAGTATAGTTGTACCAAAGAATTTAAAATGAAAGGAACGTGAAAAAATACTTACTCCAAGGGAGACAAATTTTTATGTATATTTCTGTATGGAAAATCATGAAAAATTTCTTAAAATACTGTACAGTAAAGTTTAAAGATTTTTATGAGAAAGTATGAATTGCTTAGCTTGACCACTCTGGTGGTTCTAGTATTAATAAAGAGAAGTTTCTAGAAATAGTTGCTATACTTATTGATCGTACATTGCAAAGGTTAAAAATAATAGAAAACTATTCGTCGATAGTAAGAACTTAAGCTCGTGTTAGTTCAATTTATCCACGGAAAATTATGCCGAAGCGAAGTAGCGGGGAAGAATTTCACTGGAACGCCATCGTGGAATTTACTCGGAGGAAAAACTGGAAGGATGTTCAGTTGATCGGGGAATGCAAATCTCGGGGGCTTTTTAATTAGCTGCCGTTCCCGTTTAAACGCAGCCTAAGTTGCTCCGTGACAGGATCTGAGATTCGAGTCGAAATTGAATTTCGCCAAAGAATGAGAAGAGTTCTTCGGGAAATCGAATCAGGACCAGATCTCCTGACACCTCGTTAGGTAGAAAATTCCATCGGATATCAACGATAGGACGAAAACGTTCTTGGGACGTTACGTTATCTTCGTTCGTTGAAATTGATGTAATTTACTTTAATATAACAACTTATTGGATAACTACCATTATTGGTGGGAACTGTAGTTTTCAATTCGATTAAATTTCCGATGAATATTGATCTCTTTGGCGCTATGAATTATTACTGTTACGAATTTTATCAATTTCCTGTAGTCCGCCAACGAGATTGAGACTTAGCTGAAGATAGGAAGTTTTATGCATAATTTATTTAACAATCGATAGAAAGTAATGAGATTTTTACCATGTTTTTATTCTTTCCTGTAATCCTTAGAAACTTGTTTTAAAGTTTAGTTAAACCCTGTTACTTGCGTTATTACCAACTTTTCCCATAAATTTCTATAAATTTGACTCATATCCCAGGTATCAGTTACTGCAATCTCTTTATTTTACTAATTTTATACGTAATTCGACATAATCAGCCACGATCGAGACTACAAATTACATAATAACAACTATTACAAAGGTGATAAATGTCTTCGTTATTATTTAATTATTATTGCAATTCCATACGATACAACTTTAATCTAGTATTTCTTCAACGGCCAAATGAAACAGCCAATCGAATAGCGATAAATTAATATCTTTCTCCTATTATAAATGATAGTAAGCGTCTAAAACCATTGAGAAGAGACGAATACACTTTTCCATGTATAAGTGAATACATGTGTCTTCGCTGTCCATAAATGAAAGCCAGATAGACTTCTGAAAATGGCAAAGAAGCAGCATCCAATAACAAGGAGGAACGGAGTGGTATACGGTCTACGACAACATGATCGAAACGGAACGAGATGATTCTCGAGGGAGGAACTCCGTCGAATCAGTTTTCACTGTCTTTTATTATGTTTCCCTTCAGTGCTCGGCCAGACGCGAGACAATATGCTTGATTGCTGAGCTCTCGAGAGCGGATTTCAGATTGTTTACCGGCTGCTGTTGAAAATTGAATAAGCAAGCGGACGAACGGGCGACTATTTGAGAATTTTAGCTCGTATGGAGATTTAATGAACTTTTTTAAAGCTTTGGTTTATTATAAGGGAAATTTTGACAATAAAACGAGACAATGCTTACGAAAGAAAACTATTTCCAATGATTCTAATTAAAAAGAAGAAAAAGAAAAATTTTATTAGATTTTTAATTAATAATAAGCTCTTTACGTTTCAACTTTTGCCGTTGTGATATTTTAAAAATTACTTTCCCGTGTTACTTTTGACAAACTCGTTCTATTTAAAGCTAGATTTTACCATTACACTAATAACATATCGTGTAGCTTAACGTTGTGCAAATGTTATTAAAGTT
This sequence comes from Ctenoplectra terminalis, assembly GCA_019453375.1. NCBI lineage: Eukaryota > Metazoa > Arthropoda > Insecta > Hymenoptera > Apidae > Ctenoplectra > Ctenoplectra terminalis. The sequence goes on from SMSQ01025723.1 coordinate 54,138, forward strand.
AATGGAAGCGAATAAAAAGATGTATTTTAATTTATCTCAAAAACTCTGGTCATTGCCAATTTAACGGCGAACCAGCGACAAACAATTCCAAGCCAGGAAACAAGATTTTCAACGTTTTACGCGTGACTTCGTCCCATAAAACGAGCTGAAATCGATACCTCGAGAAACGCCACGACATCCCGTCCAGTTCCTTTAGAATCCAATTAAGGTTTAAGAGCTTCCAACCTGACCATTCTGGAGATTGCTACCATAACAATTTCAATTCATCCCCATAAATCTCTAAATCTCTGCGTTCGAACCACCATTGAACAAACCAGTCGACAGTCGGAACATGGACACAGATCTGATGATAATCAAAATGGAGGAAAGGAATAAATTGTATGGCGAATAAAAGAGAACTCGAGTAGTCTAGCGATCAAAACGAGATACAAATCACTTAGCGAGCAAAAAGCGGTGTTCACGAGATAGCTGGTATTATCGGTGTACGTCATGGGAAGGGTAGTGAGTCTCATGATAAAATCTACGGAATCCTTGCCAGAAATGAGGTCATTCGAACGGAATTGAACTTCGGTATCTTCTTATTTCCTTACGCGATTTATTTCCTCGATTTCGTGCAAAAGGGATGGAATGTGTTTCAAAGTTCTGTATTATCTCAGTAATACCAAATATCGCGCACCATGAACGGAGAAATGTGGTGCCACGAGTGTCCAAGTTAGGTTCGGTCTCGTAACTTGAATCGTTCAACATATTTCGCAGGTATTTGTTCCAGTGGACCTATACATTTGTAGTATTTTTTTTTTTTTTAATGAAGATTTATCGTTCTTTCCTTGGAATCATATATTTTTATTTTTTATTTTTTTTTTTTTTCAAACTTTAAACTTCAATGAAAAATTTTTAGTTGAACAACCTGAAATTGTGACAATTCAATTAGTGTAATTTAATGCAAATGTGAGCGAAACAGAAATTTAATATTCATTGTATGACAACTCTGTTATATTTATGAAAATTATAATACAGCCTGGTATTAAATTAATGAATCTTTCTCTATTAATTTCTAATGCGATGTCTGCTTTAAACTCTTGATTACTCAAAATGTTAAATGCAACATTGAAATAAAAATAAAAGTGTTTAGCTCGTTTAGAAGTAGTTACATAACATTATTTTGTTACATTCTTCAGAGAAATAGCATCGTGATGTCTGTATCCCGTGGTAAAGAAAACTTGAGTGAAGAAATCGCCATTAAGGTTCTTAGCTGGAGCGAAATCCTCGTTCGTGACAAAATCGTTCTTTGCTCACTTTGTAATAGATTAACTAACGTTAGATATCTTCTTTCATTGTCCGAGATGTCAAGCAATGCGATATCCAAGTGTTCGTTCGGTTCTTTCGAAGGATGCGGTAGTCGAAGGATAAAGTAAGGATTAAGCACAGGATCCACGACAATTAAGATAACTGAGTTATTTCATCACAATTGTAATCACGTACTTACAACTAGTTTTGAAATTNTACAGCCTGGTATTAAATTAATGAATCTTTCTCTATTAATTTCTAATGCGATGTCTGCTTTAAACTCTTGATTACTCAAAATGTTAAATGCAACATTGAAATAAAAATAAAAGTGTTTAACTCGTTTAGAAGTAGTTACATAACATTATTTTGTTACATTCTTCAGAGAAATAGCATCGTGATGTCTGTATCTCGTGGTAAAGAAAACTTGAGTGAAGAAATCGCCATTAAGGTTCTTAG
>SMSQ01025724.1:875-78405 GCA_019453375.1 Ctenoplectra terminalis
AACCTATATGGCACGGTGGGACTATTTGAGTCTCACAATTTAAGAAATAAATTCAATTAAATTATAATAATTTTTTTATATTTTTACATTATATGATTCGTTTACTAGTAAAAATATACCAATTTTATTTCATTTAAAACGCAATCAAATTTCTATGCAACATGGGTCTATTTTATTATCTGAAATCCTGTGCCGCAAAGAGTTAAACAGCAAGCGATAGAAAAATGTTGGCTGTAAAAAGCCGATTAATAAGCTCCCGGTCGATGAGCGTTGGCTGCAAAAAGCCGATTAATAGGCTTTAATTAATATTCCGGTTGGTAAGGTGTTAACGTCTTAATTTGATTCGTTGAAACATCATTAATATTGAATTAATTGAAAATAATATTCTTACGCAAATTAGGATACAAATTGGACGATGCACCCTCAGGACTCGAAACTGGAATTCCTGAAGCCGTCCATCCAATTTCTGATGGTTTTGTTGAATACCCTTCAGCCGGTGGAGCGCTCGGTGTTTGATAATTTATCAACGGTACGGTACCCACGAATATAAGAATGTTCTTCGACAAATTTCGATAGTACCTAATACAGAACCACCCTGTTTAACACACTTGTACCTCCTACCGTGCAACTTTTTAACAAGCGATTACAATCAATTTTGCACAGCCAATTTTCCATTGTGACCTTTAAGCGTCTGAATCAGCATTCTTCGCGAGTCTCGTTTAACGATCACTGGATGAGTCATAATGTTGCGCGTGAACGAGTTTTATAAAACTAATTTATTTACAACGTACTAGGAATGAAATAGCAGATAAACCGGAAAAACTATTGCTCCAAGGCGCTATTTGATATTCTTAACACATTGCGTACGGGTTACGAGATATCTCGTATATAGTAAACCGAACTTTGTGGCCGGGTTACGAGATATATTTTAATTCGTTTTAATATTTTTTCATACGCGTACATCGACGGCTCGAGAAATTAAAAATAGATTTTCTTGTTACGTTACCAAGACAGCTACCATAGATATATGGTATATATACCAAGAAATAAATGAATGTCGAAATTCCGAAATAGTAGAAAACAATCGGTCAGTATTGGCCATGCATATTCTTATGGCAAATAATTAGCGAAATAAATGAATGTCGAAATTCCGAAATAGTAGAAAACAATCGGTCAGTATTGGCCATGCATATTCTTATGGCAAATAATTAGCGAAATAAGTGAATGTCGAAATTCCGAACGACTAGAAAACAATCGGTCAGTATTGGCATTACATCGGTACGTCTGTGTCTATCGTGCATCCTACCTTATAAAGTGTTTTATCGTTGTACAACATTTTGTTATTTCAAACTCCACGTTTTAATTTACGGGGAAACGGTTTCTTAATTATTTTACAAAATAGACCCTAATTCTAAAAAAGTAACAAAATGAAAAATAAAAAAAGTGCATACAGGTATCGTACAAAATTTTTTTGGAGCGTTAAAAAGTGTGCGGGCCCTGGGAGCACGCTGAGCGAGCAGAGTGCCGTACGCAATGTGTTAACACTTAGACAACCGCGGTTACCACGAGTAACTGTACGACAAATGGAAGTCGGTATTATTAAATAACAAAAAAGAAATAAGAAACAAAATGATAGACTGCGCGTTGCTAAAGAAAAGATGAGATATCTCCTAATTAAGTCCCGCAGCGATTTATTTCAAAACTGGGAGATCTCTTCATTTTGTTATTCGGCGACTTATTTCAAAACGGGGAGATCTTCCTATTCGGTTGGTTAAGTGTTAACCCTCTATAGCCCGAATTTTGTCTACTTATCAGAGGAAAAATTACGATCGATTACAGTTTTTCACTTTGATTTGAAAATGTTTTAACTAATAATTACTGTAGATGGATCGTAGTGTCGCTACAGTAATACAGTAATCAAATTTAATAGTGCAGTGATAACTAAAGAAAATTAATTTTTTCAAATATAGATATATCAGTTTGTAACTTTTAAGTCACACGATCTCATAAAGGATTAACCCTTTGCGTTCGACTGGTGCCGCTATGGCGACATGCATAATTTTCTTCAGAGATTAAATTTTGAATTAAATTCTGTATCTTCGTCAATTCAAACGCTTCTTTCGTTTTAAAATGAAAGTAAATTGAGCAAATAAATAAGAAATCGCAAACATTTATAATTCTCTTTTTCTTTCCAAAAGAACACTCTAAGTTTTCGCAATAGTCCTTTGAAACTTAAGAAAGCTTACGAGTGCAAAGGGTTAAATTGATAATTTAATTAAATTATACTTTAATCTTCCTATTGTGTTCGATTCTGTGTGAGATATATCAGTTTGTAACTTTTAAGTCACACGGTCCCATAAAGGATTAACCCTTTGCGCTCGACTGGTACCGCTATGGCGACATGCATAATTTTCTTCAGAGATTAAATTTTGAATTAAATTCTGTATCTTCGTCAATTCAAACGCTTCTTTCGTTTTAAAATAAAGTAAATTAACTAAGTAAATAAAAAATCATAAACATTTGTAATTTTCTGTTTCTCTTTCCAAAAGAACACTAAATTTTCACAGTAGTCCTTTGAAACTTAAAAAAGCTCGCGAGTGCAAAGGGTTAATAGTACAGTGACGACTAAATAAAATTAATTTTTTTAAATACAGATACATTGATTTGTAATTTTTAAGTCACCCGGTGCCATAGAGAGTTAAATATCACTTTAACTTCGATTCCTGTTCGTCGTTTTAAAATTAGCGATCTTTTATTTTGAATATTCTTTTACTTGAAATCTTTTATTCGCGAAACTTTTAAAGTGCGTTCAACTTTGGCAATTTGAAGAATCTCGTTACAGAATACAAGGATCAAAATTGTCTTTAAACAAAGCAAAAGAAGTAAAATTGTTTCTAAATTAGATACGAAACAATATGCAAGGAATCAATAACATTTTACGTGAAAATGAACAACCTTATTTTCTCTTATAAAAAAATGAAAAAAAAAAAAATTTTTATAGAAAAATCAAGAACATATTGCGTACAAATATTAACTAATTCGCGAATAGAATAATTTTCGTAACGTCATAAAGTATACTAACCATCCTGAAACGCACGCTACGACTTTAAGATTATATTCCAGATCAATAATTCCACAATTTGTCAGATTCGATGGAGGCAATGGAGGAATATCGAGCCTCTGTTCATATTCGCTAGTTCCTCCTCCTTCAACTGGTCCTTTGCCAACTTCCGCTACCACGATCTCTTCTATTTTGGTATCAGTGGTCGGTGTGGTCGCACGATAAGTTACGATCTAGACTTCACGATTCATTGTTATCTTTAAACATTTTCACGCGTTCACGTGTTGTTAGTAGTATCACCGAACCGAGTATACCTTACACAAAATGAGCTTTACAGTGTCCACGGTAACTCCAGATAAATTTTCAACGTTCACCTTTATCGGCATCGATTGGCCCGGAACGTACCCTCTGACTGGTAAAGAATAATTAACGGTTAATGGAGGCGTTCCGCAACATAAACAGCAGAACGTCTTAGTCATTTCCTCTCGCACGGTTTCCTGTAAAATATATCGATTTTCTTTTTAAATAAAATTTTACCAAAGCAACCATACACGTATTAACACATTGACGACGGGACCTTGTTTCCGTAAAACTTACTAGGAAATAAAGTTACGATCGAATAAATTCTTGGTTATATACTTTCGAGAATAAATTGTATTCTAAACATAGCTCTTAATTTCAAATTTCAACCGAACGGATACCTTTTTAAAAGCAACCTTTCATATATCGTCGTTTCCTATTCTCACCTTTTCAAGTTCTGAAATACAAAACACGAGAAATCTCGTCACCCGTCCTCAATGTGTTAACACATTGCGTACGGCACTCTGCTCGCTCAACGCGCTTCCAGGGTCCGCAAATTTTTGAACGCTCCAAGAAAACTTTGTACGATGCATGTATGCACTTTTTTTATTTTTCATTTTGTTACTTTTTTAGAATTAGGGTCTATTTTGTAAAATAATTAACCCTTTGCACGCGCGAGCTTTTTTAAGTTTCAAAGGACTACTGTGAAAACTTAGTGTTGTTTTGGAAAAAGAAACAGAAAATTACAAATATTTACGATTTTTTATGTACGTAGTTAAGTTACTTTATTTTGAAACAAACGAAGCGTTTGAATTGACGAAGGTACAGAATTTAATTCAAAACTTAATCTTTGAAGAAAATTATACATGTCGCCATAGCGGCGCCAGTCGAGTGCAAAGGGTTGAAAAACCGTTTCCCCGTAAATTGAAACGTGGACTTTGAAATAACTAAATGTACAACGAGAAAACACTTTATAAGATAGGATGCACGATAGACACAGACGTACCGATGTAATGCCAATACTGACCGATTGTTTTCTAGTCGTTCGGAATTTCGACATTCATTTATTTCGCTAATTATTTGCCATAAGAATATGCATGGCCAATACTGACCGATTGTTTTCTAGTCGTTCGGAATTTCGACATTCATTTATTTCGCTAATTATTTGCCATAAGAATATGCATGGCCAATACTGACCGATTGTTTTCTACTATTTCGGAATTTCGACATTCATTTATTTCTTGGTACGTTTCTTTACGTCTTGGTAACGTAACAGAAAACTCTATTTTTAATTTCTTGAGTCGTCGATAAGCGCGTATGAAAAAACATTAACACTTTGCACTCGAGGAGCGAAGCAGAGCCATTTCAAATTTGTCTTGAAACTCGAGGGCTCCGCTATGGAGACAATGCAAATAATATTTAGTTCATACCATAAGGACAAAGATAAATCACTTTTGCTGACAAATAACGATCGCGGCTCGCAGATAATGACGTTCTCAATAACAGCAGACAAGAAACATTTGAATCTATAATCAATAAAAAAAAAATAACATACAATGATGTCTTTCCTTCGAATGCGCACATCATTTACGTATATATAAATATGATTTTTTCACTGAAACTGCTTCGAGTTGCTGGTAATATGAATGAAAAAAAACTTCGAGCGCAAAGGGTTAAAACGAGATATCTCGCGACCCGTACGCAATGTGTTAATAGCAAAATTTCTAAAAATAATATTGTAACTCTTGGTAGATTCGTTTCTGTACAAATTTTTGTGTTTTAAACGTTCCAATGATTTGAATAATAAACATTAGTGAATATCAGGTTCACTATTGATTTAATGTTAAAAAAATATTCTGATAAAGAAATCAAAAAATAGACTAAAAGAATTCCCATAATTTTTTAGTAGATATAATTATTACAAACTTCAGTTTCGTTTTGATCGTCAACTTTTAAATCTTTGCCAAATTCTCGTAGACAGAGAGTCTTGTCATTTTTAAATAGATTTTACAAGCTTTAATTTCAATCTTGGAACGTCCACTAAATTTTACTGGATTAACAATTTGCTGATAAATCGTACCGAGCCCCTCGGTTCTTGATTAAGGTCAAGAGGCGACACCACTGTAAAGGGACTCTTTACTTCTTGATCGAACTTCCAAGGTCGGTCCAGAGTTGCCTTAACCGTGTACCGAACGTGTCCAAAATCGGATTCGAAGCTGCTGGGTAAATTTACCGGTAAAACACATTGAAACGGGAATTTGTGTTCTCCGCTTTGTATCTCAATTTCACCGCCTGAAAAACAAAATTAATTATAAATAGAAAGATAAAATATTAACCCTTTCAGCGGTGAGTTGTACGACGTTAACCCTTTCGTTACGGTGCTCTCAGAATTGAAAGAGCTCTTGGTATACTAATCGATACAGTTTTTCTTGATATAATAAAAATATACATAGCAAAATTTAAGTGTAACGTTTAACGAACGATGGTAGATCATATGTAAATGAAAATATAAATAATTCTATGGTACAGAAAACGTCTATGCACGGTTTTATCAAATGATTGCTTCATTTTTAAAGGCGTATATACAGTGCTGTGCAAAAGTCTTAGACCATCTACATTATTGATCTTGCAACTGTAATTAAACATATTTTAGAGAAGTATTTCTTAACACTGTTAAATTCAAATTTTTCCATATTGCCTTTCTTGTGTTGGTCATGCATAATTTTATCTGGTGAAAATATGTTTTAAAAATTCTTTAACAAGCAGAGCCTTGATTAAAATATTATGGAACGCGTATGCAAAGTATAAAGGAAACATACGAAGAAAGCCAAAAAGGAAAAAATCAGCTCTTAAATTGTCGATAACAGAATGGCAGGAAATGCAAAGTGAGTTTCTTAAAAGTTTTTCGACAATTATCTAAAAAAAGAAAGAAAAAAAAACTGTCGTGTAGCGAAAGTAAAAAGAGAATACACAAAATATTGATTGTTTTAAATTAATCAATATTTCTCAATCTAATTAACACCTCGTGAATCTAATTCTTAAAAAGAAAAGAAAGAAATAACGTCAAAATAAAAATAATATTAATCCATCTTAAATTCGTTTCTAAGATAGCAAAATATTTTTTTTGCCAGGTGGTCTAAGACTTTTGCACAGTACTGTATACGCTCTTCGTAGCGAAAGGGTTTAAGCGTGCGCCGTGGACTGCCCACTCCGTACGAAAAAGACTGAATTTTCATTGCAAGGTATATTTATTGTAACTGAAGTAAATTATGCATATTATGCGTTCATAGCCTAAACCGAATGGTTGTGTGAGAATGCATATATTGGTTCATAGTGCTGAAAGGGTTAAAGATTATTAGATTAATATTATAATATTATAAATATTAATTATAAATTATAAATATTTACAATTATTAATATTATTAATATTGTAATTAATAATTATTAATATTTATTAATATTACTAATATTATTAATATTAATATTATAATTAATAAATAAATTTATTAATTATTAATATTATTAATATTATAATTAATAATTATTAATATTTATAATTATAATATTAATATTTATAAATAAAAAGAAGAAAAAGATAAAATAGATAAAAAAGCTAGTAGATGAAACTGTTTGAGTTAGAATTTTACCGGAAGCCGATCCAACCAGATAATACTTTGTCTCAAAATATTCTTCGTGGGCAGATACGGTCTCTGTTCCATCTCTGTATTGTCCCCTCTCGTCCATATCCTGTTTGTCTGTTGTCCAACATGTGTTCGCCACACCTTTTACCTTCACACTTATACCTAAACAAGTTATTAAATTTATGTAATCATTGAATCATTAACTATTACTCAAAAACATGGATAATCTATGTTATAAACAAGAATAAAGTACGATCTGTTAGATTGGCCAGAGTCTTCTCCATTTTTTAACAGTAGAACTACCAAAGTGGTCCAAATGACCCATTCATAATTTTTTATAGAAATTTTATAAATTGTCTATGGCATCCCAGAAGCAATTTTCCGTGATTTTCTGTTAAAAATGTAAACAAAGCTTTGTTTACCTTGCATTGCATATTTTTTTATATACCTTTCATTACGATTTTTTCGGTAGAAATAAGTATGCTTTAATCGCCGGTAGTTCTGGTGTTAAAAACCTGGCGTTTGTTTCGCGATATATGAACGAATAGGTGAATAACTTCACGAATGTGGAATTGACTATAAAAGTCAACATTTCGAAGCGTCATCTGAATCTCAAAAGTGTGAGGACTGGTCGTATCGATTTGTTTTATTTAATCAGAGATATTGTATTTTAACGATAGTGTTTCAGGCGTCGCGTTTTTCTAACACTAAACCTACCGACGATTAAATTATAGCTATTTGTATCAAAGAAAGTACAATAATAGATACTTGGAAAAATACATAACGCGCCAGAAACAAATTTTTAACCATATATTTTACAGAAAATCGCAAAAAATACTCAAAAGCGCACCGTTAATAATTTATAAAATTTGGGTAAGAAATTACGAACAGATTATTTAACTGCTCTGGTAGCTTTAGTGTTAAATGAAAGTATTTCTTCGTCCACCGTATTTACCCGACTTGGCCCCATAAAATTTTCACCTCTTTAAGTTCGTTATAGAAATAAAAAAATTTGAAAAACTAAAAACCTGTAAAACCCACCTAAATGCATGTTGATGAACAAAAAAATGAATTCTTCCAGAACAGAATAATAAAATAAATATTATATAAATAAAATAATAAAACTGCCTAAAAAAGAACAGAAGGTTATTCACAAAAAATAAATAATACATTGTTTAACCTTCTATAGCCCGAATTTTGTCTGCTTATTGGGGAAAAAGTTACGATTGATTACAGTTTTTCACTTTGATTTGAAAATGTTTAAACTAATAATTACTGTAAATAGATCGTCGTGTCAATACAGTAATACAGTAATCTTTAATAGTGCAGTGATAACTAAAGAAAATTAATTTTTTAAAATATATATACATCAGTTTGTAACTTTCAAGTCACACGGTCCCATAGAGGGTTAACGAAATTTTATATTTGTACATGAAATTAATTTTTATATTTGCCAATATAAACGCCGCGTTGGAAACAAAGTTTTCATTGAAAGTAAAGATTTGCTATCCAGCCCAATATATTTATTCGATAATTGCTTTTAAGTTCGTCTAATTAAAAAAGAAATTGGAACACCCAGTGAATCATCCAATCGACTCGTTTTCACAAATTTTCGCATTCGAGGACCGTTCATTGTGAGGACTAATAATTATTTTCTTCACATCTTCACTTCGAATGACAGTTTTATACTCTTGTACTGAAATGATAAATGGCCACTTCTGACTGTTCCACTTTTTTGCCTCTAACTAATAATACTGCACGTTAAATGGTTCTAATTTTAAAATTTAACCCGTTTTAAGATCGCGTGATACTGAAAGTCTGAATGAAACGATTATCAGAAGGAGTTCACGGTTTGAACTATTTAGAACGCTTCGGGTTGTTTAATATAGGCATTACGGAGTTGACACAATTTAGAAATTACCATTTACAATGAGATAGTGGTGTAAAATTAAACGCGAGCCAGCGGTAAGTCGATGCTAATAGAACGGTACATCAACGTCAAATAAATGTCAAGAATACGACACCACGGAAGAATTTCATGGAGTATTTTTATATGGCTGACATTACGGGAATCTATAAATTGAAAATATAAATAGCAACAGTTGAAAGAGAAACGTCCATGATCCAGTGAAAATGGCACGACTGAACGTGACAAAACGTGCCATGAAAATAATTACAAGTAAAAATGTGGTTGCGTAAAGAGATCGCGAGGATTCAATTGGAAAGTAAAATATAAGAAAGTAATAGTAGTAAACTAATAATATTAGATTAGTTGATAATAATTCCAAATAATATCGAAATATAATAATAGTGATGATAACACTAGGATATAATTATAACGTTAATAAAAATATTATTGTAAAATAGAAAACAACTGCGATTTAATAATAACGATGATACTAAAATATTACACTAAAGGTAATAAAATAATAATAATAATAATAATAATATAATAATAATACTAATAACAACAATAATAATAATAATATAATAATAATACTAATAACAACAACAACAACAACAATAATAATATAATAATAATAATAATAATAATAATAATATAATAATAATACTAGTAACAATAATAATAATAATAATATAATAATAATGATGATGATGCTAGAATAGAATAATGACAGTATAAAATAAGAAAAAAAGAAACATGAGAAAATAACAGGATAAACAATAATGCATCGCGATAGCAATACAGCGTGACAAAAACATATGTTCCACGGCTGATCGTCACTGTCCGTTTCCACTGTGCGGGTGTGCATGGCCGCGCTATTATTAAACTACACCTTGCAACAAAGAAGAAAAATCTCTGCAGGAATTCGACGACAACAGCTCGGCGATATGCATAGAATGTCATTTACAAATTAGAACGAAAACTCAGAATAGAACGGATGTTAAGATATTCAATCGCAAGAACAGTGGTAATGCTCGTATATACGGAGAGAATGTAGCCAGCAATTTCTCAGCGTTCGGAAAATATCTTTGTATTCGTTTCACACTTTTTACGAATACACTTATAAACGAAAAGTAATAACATCGTTTAACGAAATTAAATCGCTTAACCAAACAGAGAATTATTATAAATAATTCCAATCTATTTTCGATCGACAAATTTCTACTAAAAATTTCTCTAAATCAACGAAACCTTTTTTTTATGCATTTTAACTTTATATTGCTGTCTTTAAAACTATAAAATACTTATTTTTCAACAAATTTAAATCTATCTCGCTTAAATAATAAACGAACTAGATACAATTACTTATAATACTCTTAATTTTTTTTTATAAAATAAATACTTTGAAATCTACAAAATATAACACCATTCAACGAAACATTTTTTATCCATTTAAATTTTATATTGCTGTCTTTAAAACTAGAAAATACTTATTTCTTTAATAAACTCGAATCAACTATCTCACCTAAATAATAAATGAACTAGATACAATTATTTATAATACTCTTAATTTTTTTTTATAAAATAAATATTTTGAAATCTACAAAATATAACCGTTCAACGAAACTTTTTTTATCCATTTTAACTTTATATTGCTGTCTTTAAAACTAGAAAATACTTATTTTTTTAACAAACCTAAATCAACTATCTCACCTACACACTAAATAAACTAGATACATTTATTTATATTGTTCTGAATTTTTTTTATAAAACAAATACTCTAAAATCTACAAAATATAGCACCTATCCCTCTACAGTCATCTCTATCGACCCCACCTCACCACGGTCACACATCCACAGAACATTATGATGGAAAACGCTAACGAGATCACGTATCGTATCTCATCAAATGTTTAGAAACACCTGTCGATCTGTGGATATTACTAAACAAGTATACACTATCAAATATTATCCATCCAGAAATAACAGGACATGAGTCATCCCACAAGAATTCATGTATTTTAATATGACATACCGCGAATCTTCTTCGTGCTGTCCAACACAACGATGATGTTTCCACTCACGGTTTGTCCTGGATAATAAGTGTTCCATGGATTGTCGTAAACTATCCGGAAATCCTTTAGTCCCATGTTCGTTTCTATACGGTTACACCTCTCGTCGACGATCTATTCGTTGAAGCAGTTTCTATTTTTCTTAACTATTAATTATTCCACCGGCGTTTCGACGCGAATATAGGCGATCGTTTAGCACGCGTTCGTTCGTTCGCCCGTCGTTTTCGTTGCTCGCACCGAGCACGCACAGCGTTGCTATATCGAGCTGCTCGTAAAAGCCGGTATGATCGTGCTTACGAGTCCACGTTACTACGAATCACTCGATATCCGTCTTCTGCGCAGATACCAGCTGACGCAGTGGCCGGAGAACGGTGATACAGGGTGTTTCAAACGTGGATAAGTGATATAAGCGCCACTTTGTCGCTCTGTCGCGGAAAGACTCAGAAAGGAGATTGTAGTTAATTTATAGATGATATCTTTTTAATATTGGAAAATATTGATCTAATTTTTTGTTTAATTGTATTTTATTTATTTTAAAGTCATGAGTATTGAATAGAGTGACGGAGAAATGTAAGGCGGAGATTGTAATTAATCTTTCGAGAGATAATTTCTTTTTAAAATTAGGAACGATCGATCGAATTTTTTGTTTAATTGTATTTTATTTATTTTAAAGTCATGACTATTGAATAGAGTGACGGAGATGTAAGACGGAGATTGTAGTTAATCTTTCGTGGGACGATTTCTTTTTAAAGTTAGAAAAGATCGATCTAACTTTTTGTTCAATTATATTTTAGTTATTTTAAAATCATCATTATTGAATAGAGTAACGGAGAGACGTAGGACAGAGATTGTAGTTAATTTTTCGAGGGGCGAATTTTTTTTTTTAAATAGAAAAGATCGATCTAATTTTTTGTTCAATTATATTTTATTTATTTTAATACAACTATTGAATAGAATGACAGAGAGACGTAGGACGGAGATTGTAGTTAATCTTTCGAGGGACGATACCTTTTTAATATTGGAAAAGATCGGTCTATTTTTTTGTTCAATTATATTTTATTTATTTTAATACAACGCTTAAATAGAGTAACGGAGAGACGTAGAACAGAGATTATAGTTAATCTTTCGAGAGAGGATTTCTTTTTAAAATTAGAAAAGATCGATCTAATTTTTTGTTCAATTATATTTTATTTATTTTAATACAACTATTGAATAGAATGACGGAGGGACGTAGGACGGAGATTGTAGTTAATCTTTCGAGAGACGATATCTTTTTAATATTGNGGACGAGTACTTTTTAAAATTAGAAAAGATCGATCTAATTTTTTGTTCAGTTATATTTTATTTATTTTAATACAACGATTAAATAGAGTAACGGAGAGACGTAGAACAGAGATTATAGTTAATCTTTCGAGAGAGGATTTCTTTTTAAAATTAGAAAAGATCGATCTAATTTTTTGTTCAATTATATTTTATTTATTTTAATACAACTATTGAATAGAATGACGGAGGGACGTAGGACGGAGATTGTAGTTAATCTTTCGAGAGACGATATCTTTTTAATATTGGAAAATATTGATCTAATTTTTTGTTCAATTATATTTTATTGATTTTAATACAACTATTGAATAAAATGACGGAGAGACGTAGGACGGAGATTGTAATTAGTCTTTCGAGGGACGATTTCTTTTTAAAATTAGAAAAGATCAATCTACTTTTTTGTTTAATTGTATTTTATTTATTTTAAAACTATGACTGTTGAATAGAGTAACGGAGATTGTAGTTAATCTTTCGAGAGACGATATCTTTTTAATATTGGAAAATATTGATCTAATTTTTTGTTTAATTGTATTTTATTTATTTTAAAACTATGACTGTTGAATAGAGTAACGGAGATTGTAGTTAATCTTTCGAGAGACGATATCTTTTTAATATTGGAAAATATTGATCTAACTTTTTGTTCAATTATATTTTAGTTATTTTAAAATGATCACTATCGAATAGAGTAACGGAAAAACGCAAGACGGAGATTGTAGTTAATCTTTCGAGAGACAACTTCTTTTTAAAATTAAAAAAGAGATCGATCCAATTTCTTATTTACTCACATTTTATTCATTTAAAACTTTGTATTAATCCGCGGTCCTTATTTTTTTAAGCTTCCTATACTTTCACACCGTATCCACTATAAATCCTAACAACAACAATAATAATACCACACCTAAAAAATCACATGCATAAAAACAATTCAAATACCTTAAACCAAGTTCTTAAACATCACGCCTACTTTTGAAACATTCTGTACGTCTACATTGCATCAACGTTGACGTAAGAATCCAACGACCGTGGAAGATTATATCAGCAAGTATATGTACAGTCGTTAAGATAATAATTCTTCAAATAGTACTCTCAAAAACGATGTCCACCACTTTTTGAACATCCCGTGCACACACGTTCTATCGGCGATGACGTAACACCGTTCCGTGGCCCCATTGGTTAAGCATAGGTAAACATGCGCCCAGGTAAATCGTACTTTCACATATCCCGGCGTTGTTCTCGCGATAGAAACGCGCATGGCTCGTTTCTCGGCGAGTGACGTCACGAATGAATAACAGAACAGAGAGAAATGATGCAAATTGACGAAAAACGACTGATAACGATTCCAAACCTAGGCTTAACTCTTATCCGCGAAAGTAAGGTCAGATTCGTCCCGTTTGTCTAGTAAATTATATAGACCGGACGACAGTCATCGGTGTTATCGTTTATCTGCTCCATTTGAAGTTGTTAATGGACTGATTAGAGTTCGTTTGCACGACAGTTCCTCATATACTTTGTATTTACTGGTTTAACACGTTCCCGACGGGCCCTAATTTTTGTGTCTCCGCCTCGGGGCGGCGATGTTTCTTGCACTTTCTCTCATCTGGCGGGCTTCATTCAAATTAATCATATACAGTCAACCCTCCTATAACGCGGTGAGTGCGTACCGCGTTATATGGAAACCGCGCTATAAGAAACTCGGATTTAACCGTAGAAACCAGGCTAATTCTTAGCGCGTTGTATGGAAACCGCGCTATAAGAAACTCAGAATTAGTACAAATCACGCTATTCGTACCGCGTTACATGGAGATCAAGAAATACAAAAGCCAAGATTAAATTATAAATTATTTTTATTGAATCGAAGAGTTCGTATAAGGAAATGATAAAAAAATGAAACAAAAAGTAAACAAAAGAACTGTTTTCCAACAAAAAGAAGAAAGACTTTTGTAAAATCTTTTAACACTCATCCTCGCTGTCGATTATGAGTCGCCTAACTCGTCTTCTTTTAATGGGCAAAATGTCTTCCTCGCTTGGTTTATCTTCGCATTGGTTTTCGATTGTAGCTTTTTTTTCTAACTCCACTAAAACCTCTCTATAGGGAGCTAAGCAATTTCTTAATTCTCTTTTAAACTTTGAGCTGCGCACTGTTGAACGATCAGTTTCAATGAAACGAAGTTCTAATTCTTCAGCCAAATTGAGCCCTTTTTTCACATCCTGTAAATTGAGATTTGCCATCCATTCGTTTTCCGCGTTATATGGAAACCCCGTTCTCAGAGTGCCGCGTTATAGGAGGGCTATCGAAATTTCAGGTCGGCGTTATACGGGAACCGTGTTCTGAAAGTACCGCGTTATAGGAGGGTTGACTGTACCATTTGTTCGACCGTTGTCTATCTTTTGTGCATAAAACAATCGAAATAAAAACACACATTGTTGCTTCTCTCAGAAGTACACCCGACTATTATTTATCCAAGCAGTATAGTGTAGGGTGTTAGAAATAAAGAATGTGTGAGACGAGCGAATGTTTAGGCTAAATGGAAAGAGGTGCGAATGAAAAGTGTTTGGGCCTAGAATGCTAGTTGTTCAAGTGCGTGTGACCGTTTCGTCGCGACGGGACGGCGCCAGGATGTTCAGGGAAAGTGTGACTGAGGACAAAATGATTTCAAGTGGTTGAAGGGATGCGAGGAAAGAATGTTTGGAACCGAGCGATCGAACCGTGTGAACGAAGCGATTTTGAAAATGAGTACGTGACTGCGTGGGTTCGGACTATGGATGCAAGGATTCGGGTGCGAGAGAAAAGGGATGCGTGTGTGTAAGAAAGATAGAGTGACTGAGAGTGAAAATAAAAGGGCGTGAATGTTCGGGGCGAAAAAGAGTTTCGAACGAGTGTTACGAGAAGGCAGAAGACGGAGTGCAGCGAGATTGAAACAGTCGGTCGCGAGTGTAATACAAATTTAATAAACTATTATATATTCCTACAATAAATTATCCTGTAAACAGTTGAAATTCCTACAATAGCAAAATAAATATTGTGCTATAAAAATTGACATAATATTTTTGTTCCAAGTTAAGTCTGTATATATCTCAATATTTAGTTGCATTTTTGAAGTAATACAGCTTGAAAAAGTTCGTGTACGTATTATAAGCTTTGTTTGCAGTGTTTCAAAAAAATCGACGACAGTAAATAGTTCTTTTATGTATATAAAGTTGTAAATAAATTTATTAATTACAGTGGTCAGTTGTATAAATGCTGTGATGCGAAAATAGCTCGTGTACCACCGGTGGCTCAGCTCGCCCCATGGGACAATTCTGTATGTACCACCGGTGGCTCATACCGCCCCATGAGACATACAAGAATGTACCACCGGTGGTACAACCCGTCGGGAACGTGTTAACCCTTTACGGACTACCGTCGCATATATGTGTTCTACGGAAACCATCAATTTGGCCGAGGAACCAAAATGTGCGTTCGGCGAAAACAATTGATAAGGCCGAAAGGCGCATATATGTGTCCCAAACAAACGCGTTGCTATGGCCGAGAAACGCATATATGCGTTCGCAAAAAATAACTTTGTGCATGTACTATCTACATATACACTGCGGTGCATAACTATAGCACCGCCTAAAGTTTTAGCTGTTTTAGACTTTAGATTAAAAGTGCAAAAGAATTGATTGTAGAAATTGAAAAAGTATGAGAAAAATGAACTGTAGACTAAATCACATTTAAATTGTCCTCTTATACAAAACAATATAATAGAGAATGTGATTTTCAACTGTTGCGAAACTATAGCACCGGCGTTGTTATATACTAATTTAGAAATGCAATAATAAAAATAAGTAACGAAATAAGTAGAAGCATATTTCGGAAACTTATTGATAGCGCTCCAGACACAATTTTCGAGGTAATTACAAAAAAAGGTGGTCCTACGAGATATTAAAATTGTTTATCATTGATTTTATTGATGCGGTGCTATTGTTGCGCAACAGTGAAAATTCAGACTTTTCATTGTATCGTATTGTACAAAAGAAGAATTTAAATAAAAATTAATTTAAAGTTGATTATTTTTCATACACTTTCAATTTTTACAATTAATTTTTCTGAATTTTCAATCTAAATTCTGGAACAGTTAAAAATTTAGCCGGTGTTATAGTTACGCACCGTAGTGTATGTCTATAATTTCACATCTTTGAGCGCTATAAATGAAAATCGCTTAAAGAAACGTTTCTGCTGAAACGTGCGCTCGTCGTTTTAACACTAGAACTACCGAACAAGTCAAAATGACTTGTTCATAATTTCTTATAGAAATTTTAGAAATTCACAATAATGAATTTTTGAGGATTTTCCGCAATTTTTTGTAAAAAATATGCATAAAGAATTGTTACCCTTATTATAGGTATTTTTCGAAATATCTATCATTTTGATTTCTTTGATACAAATAACTCTACTTTAATCCCCGGTAGTTCTAGTGTTAAATGACTATCGCGGTAGCGGTTCGGCCCCGCGGTACGGTTTACTCAAAGTCACGCCGTCCGCAAAGGGTTAAGAATTTTTAGAATTAAAAAATGTAAACGTTTTCCAGAAAGCGCATATGAATTAATTATTTTTAACAGTAGAACTACCGACGATTAAAATAGACTTATTCGTAGGAAAGAAATCAAGATGATGAGTATTTGAAAAAATACTTGTAATAAGGGTAATAATTGTTTGTGCATATTTTTTACAGAAAATTATAGAAAATCCCTAAAATTGCGCCATTGTAGATTTATAAAATTTGTATGAGAAATTACGAACCAGTTATTTTGACCGGTACGGTAGTTCTGGTGTTAAAGATAGAGTTAGAATTTATTTATTTTACTAGAAATTGATTTTACTTGCTAATTTTTAACGCTAAACCTACCGACGATTAAAATAAACCAATTTGTACACAAAGATATAAAAACGATAGGTATTCTGAAAAATACATGAAGTAAGGAGAATAAATCTTTACGTATATTTTTCATAGAAAATCACGAAAAATTCTCCAAACTGAATCGTTGTAAAGTTGTAGAATTTTTATGAGAAATTGCAAGTCGGTCGTTTTGATAGTTTCTTATAGCTTTGGTAGTTTCAGTGTTAAAACATTAACTTGAGACCTTGGTAAATATCCTAAATGATTCTAAAATACCCTGAATCCTTGATAAATAAAGCAACTATTTTTTTACGGACGTTAAATTTCAATTCGAATGTAAAGTTTCTTACAAAGCTCAAGTATTCTCGTCTTTGTTTAAAGAGAAAACTTCTACTGTCATATAAATATAACGCATTAAATATTTTCTGTTAAAAATGTAGACAAAGCTTTGTTCACCTTGCATTGCGTATTTTTTTATATACCTTTCATTACGATTTTTTCGGTAGAAATAAGTATGCTTTAATCGCCGGTAGTTCTGGTGTTAAAAACCTGGCGTTTGTTTCGCGATATATGAACGATTAGGTGAATAACTTCACGAATGTGGATAAAATATAAAAGTCAATGTTTCGAAGCGTCTTCTGCATCTCAAAAGTGTGAGGACTGGTCGTATCGATTTGTTTTATTTAACTAGAGATATTGTATTTTAACGACAGTGTCAGGTGTCGCGTTTTCTTAACACTAAACTTACCGATGATTAAATTATACCTATTTGTATCAAATAAATTGCAACAATAGATACATGGAAAAATACATAACGCGCCAGAAACAAATCTTTAACCATATATTTTACAGAAAATCGCAAAAAATACTCAAAAGCGCACCGTTAATAATTTATAAAATTTGGGTAAGAAATTACGAACAGATTATTTAACTGCTCTGGTAGCTTTAGTGTTAAATGAAAGTATTTCTTCGTCCACCGTATTTACCCGACTTGGCGCCATAAAATTTTCACCTCTTTAGGTTCCTCATAGAAATAAAAAAATTTGAAAAACTAGAAACCTGTAAGACCCATCTAAATGCATGTTGATGAACAAAAAAATGAATTCTTCCAGAACAGAATAATAAAATAAATATTATATAAATAAAATAGAGTATAAAATTTAGTAATATAAAATTAGGAATATAAAATTTGAGTAAGAAATTACGAACAGAAAATCGCAAAAAATACTCAAAAGTGCACCGTTAATTGGTAAATATCCTAAATGATTCTAAAATATCCTGAATCCTTGGTAAATAAAGCAACTATTTTTTTACGGACGTTAAATTTCAATTCGAATGTAAAGTTTCTTACAAGGCTCAAGTATTCTTGTCTTTGTTTAAAGAGAAAACTTCTACTGTCATATAAATATAACGCATTAAATATTTCATCGCGATATTCCGCCTGTACCTTGTTCTCTTTGAAACAACCACCATTAACCTTTGTAACATTTTACGTTACCTGTAGCACTTTTATTTTAGCGGATAAGGCTTTCTCCGATATGCTCCTTTATTTTTTTTTCTTCGTTTATTTGAATGTAAAAGTATCGTTTTTAAATTTTACGATTAATAATTACGACGCTTCATTTCGTGTTACAATCTGTTTTTCTGCTTCGTCTTTTGTTTCACATAAAAGAAACACCTAATTTGGTACAATTTCGAAGAAAAAGATTGAAAAGAAATAAACTTCGTTAAATATGTATATGACGGAATATAAATTATTTATAAACCAATATTGATTTAATAAATTCGCATCTGAAAATACGGTACATAAATTGTTCTCAAGTATCCTCAATTTCACAAAAACAAAGATAAAAAGACGAAAATGTTACAAAGGTTAATGGTGGTTGTTTCAAAGAGAACAAGGTACATTTAGAATTGAATTGTTTTCATCTATTTTTCCTGACAAGTCTTTCGCGAAAATTGATTCGCTAAACGCGCAATAACAATTTTGCTAAGAGCTTGAAAATGATAGCGGCTATTTATCATTCGCCTAATCCCGATCCGTTTAAAAAATGCAGCCCGTGTACACGCGTTAGGTCGCGTTACGTCGCGTTCTGCGTGCGCTGTACTTTACGAAAATTTATCTTCGCGTCAAGCATCATCGGCCATGTTTTCGGGGACACAAAATACTAACCTGTCCAGGTTAACAAGAAATTTAGTATCACGTTCCCGAATATATTTCACACGTACGAATATATGTTCAACATGGCCTTCGCCAACATTTCGATCGAACCAAAATGATATTCGTTTAACCCATTGACTGCCAACTACGAGATATCTCGTACTGTGTGCAATTTTTGATTAATTATAAATGGCCATTTGAGTTAAGAATTATTAGTATTTTTTTTTTTTTCAATATAAATTACTGTAAGTGCCATTACAATATTATATCAGTAACTCAGTTTTATTATATTTTGTAAAATTTTATGTATTTGAAATAAAACCTTGGCACCCAGGACAAGACGGTCTAAATATGCCTGCCAGTCAATGGGTTAAATAAATTTTGAACGAAATAGACATTGGTAACCATAAAAGGAGAAATTTTTTTCTTTAGAATTTCTAGCTATTTATAATTTTTTAATTTACATTTAGATATCGAATAATGAATATAAAGAATTTATAATATGATACTTTTTGGTAAGGTAATCGTAAAATTTTTAATTATTTATTAAGCATACCTTAAATATTAATTAAGAAGGGAGAATTTAGGTCAATTTAGGTTCAACGCTTATAGCATCGTAAAATAAAAATGTATTAATTACAAGTTGAATATTTAGAGCGTTATAAAATAAGGATAGATTAATAAAAACAATAACGTTCATAGTATGCGCAATTTAATCGTATCGCGATACAAATGTTGACTTATTCGTGTAATTAGAAGGTTCGAGATAACATGACTCATAGGAGAATTATCTTCTGCGTGTTAGCTGTAATATAGATCGATAATTCAAAACAAAAGTGCAAAATGGATTAAAATTACCTTTTTAATGCATTTTCATTCATCTTTGATACTTCTTTCATTTTTCTAACAATAAATATAAATTGAAACAAAAACTAACAGTTGATACAAATGTAATAAGTAAGTAACGAATTAAAAATACTAAAACATAATTTTACCTAAATATTTGAAATTCCTATTTTTTCATAAATCTTGTAATACCAGATTCTTTAAATAAAATTTATTTAACTTCGCATAACGCTTTCATGAATATTTTAAAACGTATCAATAAAAATCAATAAAATTTGCAACTGCTAATGGAAACGTCAATTTCGTGCAGAAGGTCTGAACAGTCCATTGCACTGCAGCCCACGCCCAAACATAAATATAGATGGATTGCCTATTGTTTCTGAAAAAAAATCATTATTATCCTCGAGTATCGATTTCGTATTAAAAAAACAAACATTCCAAAATGAACATACGCTAACGAATGTAAAGAGTCATAATACTTACAAATGAAACAACAAAAAAATAAATAACAATTTTTCATTCATCTAGAAATAATATTCTACGCTACTATATTTTACAAAATCATCAACCATCTATGAAACTTTTACATAGAATTCAATAACAGAAAATATTTTTAAAAAGGTCCTGAAAAAAGGAAAAAAGGAAGAAATCTGTTCAAAGAATATCAGAAGTCTGTTTAAAAAATATCAGAAGTCTGTTCAAAGAATATCAGAAATCTGTTCAAAGATTATCAGAAGTCTGTTCAAAGATTATCAGAATTAATTAAAAAAAAAAAAGAGAAATAAAAACTAAGAAACAAAACTAAAATTGCACAAAATTTACCGTGTACCATCGTATACCAATCACAGTTTCTAAACCCTTTTCTGAACTTCGCTCAGTTTACGGTGACACAGCATCGACTACAAATCACCACTTTAACCACCCCCGGATCCCAAAATCCCAGGATCATCCGAGACACGTATAGAATCCAGAAATCTTTTAATCCCCCACGGAATACCTCTCCTCCTTCTTCGTCAAATCCATCTTCCTCCATGATCTATCCTCCGGGGCCAAAAAAAAAAAAAAAAAAAAAAACCTAATCATTCTATTATTTCTCAGGGGGCCCAATTCCAACTCTTCAAAGTCTGTCCACTCCAACAATCGACATCGCATCGATTCGACCGCTGGATGCACCTTTCCCCCCAGAGTGCATCGTCACCTGCGCGAAATCCTTCGTTACCTTCAGGAACAGCCCTTCTTTCAGCTCGTAGCCACGAAAACAGCATTGTCTCTGGCGTCACCGTCATCGCCGTCTTCGTCGTCGGTGTCGTGGCTGTCGTTGGTTCCTTTCCCAACGTCGCTTATTCCGCGCAAGCTCCGACCGTTACTATTGATCGAACATTTCGTCCGATGGTCGCCTCAGAATACCACGAACGGTCCGCACGCCGTAAATATTCGTTCAGTGCGTCGTGGCCGAGTGTCTTACGCGGATAAAAGCGTCCAAATAGACGGGGAAAAACGTGGCCAAACATGGTCGGAGGTGTTACGGAAGACGGACCTGTGATTCGACCCGTCGATTTCGGTGAGTGGATCTCCTCGTCAACGTGAAATCCAACTTACTTTTTTCTGCGTACCTCTCTCAACCGAACACGGAGGCCCTCGTGATCCAGCCGATATCGATCCCTCCGCCGACGATTCTAGGCCCTTGCCTCGATTCACAATATTGCACCATCGTGCGTTTCTTCTTCTTTTCTTCGCTTTTTTTTTTCACTTTTTTTTTCACTTTTTTTTTCCCCTACTTTTCTGTTTCTCGGAATAATTTCACGTCGAGGGTGTTAACTGGTGATTCGAGCGGAGCAATCGTTGGGATCAAGGAAGTCGTGGCGCCGATAACCGTAGACAGCTGTTACACCGTGATCCTGTGCGTTTCGTGACTGGGTGTTTCCATCGATTGGGATCGTTTCTGTTTCGTTTCCTTCGGTTTTATCATTCTGATTGATTATTGTTAATTATCGGAGAATTTTTTTTATACATTCACCATGTTCGATGAATAGTTTGGCAAACGAGTTAATTACGATTAGGTACGTATGTAGTGGTAGCGTCCATGGTTGACGAGACGAGAGACCATGTGATATTGGCAACTGGATGCATTTTATTTATTCAATTTATATTGGGATCGATTCAGGTGTATGAATTCGGGTGCATGAATTCGGGTGTCGATTCTATTCTGATACGTTTTAGGATCGACGTTGTGATTATACCGTTCGGATAACTCGTTAAAGGAAAACTCGATGTGAATGCTATTTGCGGCAGGGGCATTTTAATCATATCATCGTGAATAGGGGATGAAGTTGGAGTATTCTTTATAATATTCTATTTTCAGAGAGATTTTATCACAATGAATGTACACGAAAGCTGTGCAAGATGTTGTTTAAAAATATTGTAGTATTTTCTTATTACAGTTCGTCTAGTTTTTGATTAATAAATGGGGTGAAGTTGGAGTATTCTTCATTATATTCTATTTTGAGAGAGATTTTATCATGATGAATGAATACGAGAGCTGTACAGGATGTTATTTAAAAATATTGTAGTATTTTTTATTACAGTTCGTCCAGTTTTTGATTAATAAATAACGTTTATAGAGTTCGTGTAAACTAAGACGCGCATGTTGTTTTAATGATTCATCGTTCGCAGGACTTCGTATTAGTCAGCGATGAGAAACTAACCTTCCCAGGAAATTCGACTTCTCCGATCAATATGTATCTTCATTTATAAACAATTGTTTATTTTAGAGTAACTGATTTCTCTAAAGAAAATAATTCTTACACGAGAAATGCGACCGTATGTTTCTTCCCGCTGTTCGATTCACGCTAATCATAAATTCCTAAACACATATTAAAACTAGAAATTAAACGCAGTATCAAATTACAAAAAATATCCTTTCAAAATAGAAAACGAAGTAAAATTCTAAATTAAACAAGTAAAGAAGGAGCTTTCTTCAGGTTAGAAGTTTCAAAAATCAATTATTTTACATTTTCTTAAAATCTAAAGCGTTCCGATGATTTCCATTAATAACTCCAACTTCGTACGAAATAATGATTCCGAAAAATAACATCGATAACACCTCTCGACAACCTGCCGTGCGTTTCTACTTTAATAAAACAATCCTTGTGACTCGTGAATTCTTTTAAACTCAGGTTTGCTGGTCAAACGTACGAAAAGAAGTTGTAATAAAAATTTTGATGCAAAGTAGAAGTGGCAAAATTTAATATAAAATACGCATAATTCTAGTGTCGACGACAACCGTAGTCGCACTATGTATAGGCGCCGTTTTCCTACTTTGCGCCGTCGCGATGACCTGGTGGCTTTGCCGACGACGTCGCGAGCACACCAAGCTGAACTCAGACAAATCCCTGGCGTTCAGACCACCTCACAGGAAACCGACGGCGGTTAAGAGTCCTGGCAGCACCAGCCACTATCTGAAAAAGAGCCCAAGCCCGACCGGACCCGCCAAGAGTCCTCCTGGTTCCGGTGGACAGACGCCGAGCCCAACCGGTTCTCAGTCATCGAATCCTGGTTCACAACCTAGGACACCTCAGGGAACAGGTAAAATTTTTCATTGTGCGTCCGAGCGTGTAATTAACACTATTTCTACCACGATTTTGTGTATACCTATTGTAGGGATTTTAGGTTGCGGACGGGTGTCTCCATAAATACTCTACAATGGACACTGTCTTATGAACAATAACTATTTATTAACTAATAACTATGCTCAATAATACAATACTCGTTCTCTATTTCTCTTTACTCGACTCACTCTTCTCGACTCTCGACCCTCGACCATTCTCTGACTCTCCTCGACTCAACTCTGACTATTCTCCGACTCCACTCTCACTACCCTCTCCGCGCATTTTCTCCATTCATTTATTCCCTGATTCTCTCTTCTTCTATTTCTCAATCTCTTTCACTCTGCTCAGGCATTCCCAGAAACTCTTCGGTCACACGATATTCCCTGTCACTCGGTCCAAATACTCTTTTCTCGCGCGTCTATCGCTCGGCCCAAACACTCGTCTCTCGCACCTCGATCACACTGTCCCTGTTTCGAGCGTACAAAGGGTTGTTGATGAACCTCCTGTACGTGTGCAACCGTAATCTCGCGAACTTACTGGCGCTGCACCTCCAATGTTAAATTAATGACAATGGAGTCTATTTTGTTTACGACGCGGAAGAATTCAATCCACTCAATAATCAAACTTAACAAGCAATTTATTTGAGTTTAGTACAAGAAAGAGTTCCGATACGACGAGGTGCGAGTACAGTAATGTTGTTGGTGTAATGAAGAAAAATAGTAAAAATCTCGCCTTTGCCAATTTTGTTCGCTTCTTATAACTGACCCTGTGTGGATGGAGTTCACTGCGTTTTCCGGGGTCTTCAGCTCCATTGGTGGAGCATTGCCATCTCTCTGAGTAGTGCCAATTGGGCACACCCCCAACCCCAAGTCAGGAGTAGGAAGAATTTTCACTTGTGTTGTCATAAAGTAAAAGTCCCAAGGACTACGTAGGACAGGCCACTCCAAAGTGTCAACCAGATGGCTGGTTGCGTGACCCTCTCGAGCCTTGCCTATCCTTGGGACCCAACAGTCCCAAACACTCTTTATTCACACCTTTATCACTCTAGATTAAACATTCACGCCTCAGACTTACCATTCCCACACTATTTCAACCAAAAGGTGTCTTCTGACACCTTTGCGTTTGAATGGAAATAATTGCCGAAACAGTTGGGATTTCGAATTACCAGTTAAATATAGATAATTTGAGCAATATAACGGGAACAATAATACAAAATATTACCTTCTTCATTTTTTTATTTTTATTAGAAAGATATCAAACATTGTAACATCATTAACTTAACCCTCTCTGAGTTGAATTATGTGTACTTATAACAGACTTAACGCTAAACCTACCGACGATCAAACTGTACCTGCTTGTGTCAAAGAAATTACAATAATAGATACTTGGAAAAATACACGATGCTAGAGAAACAAATCTTTGACCATATAATTTACGGAAAATCACAAAAAAATATTCAAAAGTACACGGTCAACCTTTTGAGTGCTGAATACTCGTGGCCTATGCAGTCCGTACGGACGGCGCGCGGCTGACGCTGACGATCGCTGGGGACTGAATACTTTTTCGCGCAGTATGGATCTCGTCGACGGTGTATGACACATAATATATTTGGTTGTCCGGAAAGTTCGTGCCGATTTTCGATAGATGCCATTAGAACAGATCTGAATATGTCGGAACGATCGAAAACAAATAACACGCGTACATATTCTAAAGAGTGACACTTGAGGCATCTTTAGACAAAAGTTTGGTCAGCATACATTAATTTTCGTTAGTTTTATACGCTATTAACGGTAGAACTACCGACGATTAAAATAGACTTATTTGTAGGAAAGAAATCGAAATGATAAGTATTTGAAAAAATACTTATATCAGGGGTAATAATTCGTTGTGCATATTTCGTTTAAAAAATTATAGAAAATCCCTGAATATGCGCTGCTGCAAATTTATAAAATTTCTATGACAAATTACGAACCAGTCATTTTGACTGGCACTGTAGTTCTGGTGTTAAATATGGAAAAGTTTTTCGCCGAAAAACCTACGAAGTTTTGGAAGGATGGGATATTCAAGTTACGCGAGAGATGGAGAAAGGTTATACAAAATGGAACGTGTATAATTTAATAAATGTATAAGGAAATTTAAATGTGTTGTGTTTGAATTTTTCTTAAAAATCGGCACCAACTTTCCGGACAACCTAATAGTATGAAACAAAATTTTGTTTTTCATCGTTGCTAAGTAACGAGGTATGTGGTTTCTGCGAGTGTTGCAGACAGAGACAGAATGTTGGACGATAGAAACAATTACCGAACGTATACATTTGACCATAGTACACTGATCATTTTTGCCAGGCGCGTATTTGCGTCCATAGTCCATACCGATAGCATCTGCCGAGCGCGTATTTGCGTCCATAGTCTATATCGATAGCTTTCGCTGGACGCATATGTGCGCCCATAACACTCAAAGGGTTAATAATTTATAAAATTTGGAGAAGAAATTACGAAACGGTTATTTGACCGCTTTGGTAGGTTTAGTGTTAAACAGAGAATAATTATAATTAACCCGTTAATCGTTTGAGTCCCGAGCAGCGCGATCGCGCTGTTCAGATTTTGTGTCGAAAAATGCCAGTACATTTCGAGCGCTGTGAACAACTGACGATGCAGCCACCGATTGTCGAAGTAACGCGCTCAGATTTACTGACGCACGTATATCGTACAGCTCCCTTTTCAAATGTAAATAATACAAATAAAAGATTTTGTATTTCATTGTTATCTTGTGAATAATTTTTATCGAACAAAACTTGAAATATTTATAAACTTACAGTACGCGTGTATAATAATACAGATGTATTTCATAAAATAACGAATTACAAATTGAAAATATTTTTTGTGTTACGAACAATTTAAATGGAGAGAACTGTACTATTCGAGAAGAAAGAGTTTCAATCGGTCTACTAATAATGGAATAATATTAGATGATTATGTTAGTTGGTTTACTTAATATGTCCTATTAGTAGTTTATGTAAGCCAGGTTTATCCCGATGGTAATTTTTAAAAATTCTGTGGGACATGTATGTGCTGTTGGAAGCAAAGACATTAATCGGAAATGTAGAAAGTAATAATTGTTATAAATAGCTCAGTTATAAATATCTATAAAAAAATTTGAAAAACTTTCTTAGAACTTAATACCAGTAATATCTATAAAAGAATTTGAAAAATATTTTTACAACCTAATACCAGTAATATCTATAAAAGAATTTGAAAAATATTTTTACAACCTAATATCCAGTAATACCAGTAATATCTATAAGAGAATTTGAAAAACTTTCTTAGAACCTAATACCAGTAATATCTATAAAAGAATTTGAAAAACTTTCTTACAACCTAATACCAGTAATATCTATAAAAGAATTTGAAAATCTTTCTTAGAACCTAATACCAGTAATATCTATAAAAGAATTTGAAAAACATTCTTACAACCTAATACCAGTAATATCTATAAAAGAATTTGAAAATCTTTCTTAGAACCTAATACCAGTAATAGCTATAAAAAAATTTGAAAACTTTCTTAGAACCTAATACCAGTAATATCTATAAAAAAATTTGAAAAACTTTCCTGGAACCTAATACCAATAATCTATTATTGTAACATCTTTCATTAAGAATCCAGTAATATATTAACGTTGCATCCATATTGACTATCACATTCATAAGACATTAATTGTAAAAAATTGAAAATCTCGCTTCTAAAATTAAACTTAACTTCAAATTAATTTTACACCAAATTCTTCAGCAATTACAAATCGGAAAGCTTTTACATTTTACTTTCAAGAACCTAGAAAGAATAAATAAAATTATAATAAATATAATATTAACCGTGTAAAACGTACAATATATTTCCCAAAATTATTTTACTAAAAGACTCTCGCCTAAATAAATCAATCGTTTGTAATTAAAAAAAAAAAAATCGCTTGCTTACGTCTGATCAATCACAGGCACCCCAGCCCAGACACCTTCCGGCGAGGTTACTCTGAGCATCGAGAATGAACGGGACAAGGCGGAAATCGAGAACAACGAGAAAACGGAACGCGAGAAGAACCATACAACAGAGAACAACAAAGACAACCTGGGCCAACTGGTATTCAAATTGCGGTACGTAAGCGAGCAGAACGCGCTCGGTGTGACGGTGGTGAACTGCAAGGGGCTGCCTGCGAGGGAACAAAATGCTACGAGCGATCCTTACGTGAAATTGAAATTGTTGCCTGATAAACAGCATCAGGCGAAGACCAGAGTGCTCAGAAATACCAGAGACCCTGTCTACGACGAAGATTTTACGTTCTTCGGAATATCGAAGGACCAGCTTCAGGTAACAATTTTATTCTCCATTTCCTATCCCGTTTGTTTGATGTGTAATTAATTTCGAGCAAATTTTAACCAATTATTTTAACAATATAACAATATATAACAGTATAATTATTTTAACAATAATTTTAACCAAAATTTCAAAGATGAAATTCGTGTATCGTATTGAGTTCGAACTTTGCGTGTTATATTAGCACTCCTTGCGATTCTTTATCACAGAAGAAAAGAATTTTAATTTCGAATGGAAAAAATTACTATTGCTTGTGAAAGTACTTGTTTCTATTCATTTTACAAATATCCTTTTTCTTCTGGTAAACGAAACATAAATTTTGTATTTTATAAATCATCATGGTGCGATATCTTTGTGAATTAAGCGCAATCGTGTTGAAAACAGAATGTCTCCGTAGCGGAGCCAAAGGAGCGCTAAGGGTTAGACCATCTCATAAGTAATGCAAGTACCTTGTTCTTTTCGAAAAGGAAGATACTTTAATTTATTCATAAAAGACAATCAACATTTTCTGTAATTTTTCAGAAAGCTTTCTAGTCGTCTAACAATTCTTCGAACTCTATTTTTAATACACTGTTGTGTTTAATTCTCGATTTTTTCAAGTACTCGCGTTACGTGTGGGATGATCTGATATTTTGTTTAAATAAATAGTGTTGCAATATTGAGTTATACTGTTATAAAACATAAAGAAATTGATAAATTAATACGAATTGATAAAAGTAGAATGAGAATGAAATATCTTCTTCGATATAACGAAAATGAACAATAAAGAATATTAAATATAACCGTTTAGAAATTCTTTGAGCTTCAATTTGAGCTTGACATCTTAAAGAAAACCAATTTGAAGATACAAATAGGCTAAATTAATTAACAGTTAGGGTTCAAGATATAAATACCATTGAATCAATTTCAAAGCGAGTCGAGTTGGAGGTATAAATAAATTAAATCAATAATTTTAAAACAAATTAAGATGGAAACACACTCGATCAAATTTAACACGATTCGAGTTTAACTCTCCTATAGTGTTCATCAAAACTTATATTAATTGTATAACAAAACACTCGATAAAAAGAAAGAAGAAAAAAAAAAAGTTATGACTGTATACTTTTTTTTAACTTGAATTTTTTTAATCAAAAAATTCATTCACATATTCTAGAACCTGTATGAAAGAAGATACATTCATAAAATCTGTGTCTAATAGAGTTCAAAATAAGAAACTTATGTAAACCAAAAAACATGGTTCGGTCACACAGAGTCGAACACAATAGGAAGATTAAAGTATAATTTAATTAAATTAACAATTTAACCCTTTGCGCTCGTAAGCTTTTTTTAAGTTTCAAAGGACTATTGCGAAAACTTAGAGTGTTCTTTTGGAAAAAAAAGAAGATTATAAATGTTTGCGATTTCTTATTTATTTGGTCAATTTACTTTGATTTTAAAATAAAAGAAGCGTTTGAACTGATGAAAATATAGAATTTAATTAAAAACATAATCTCTGAAGAAAACTATGCATGTCCCAATAGCGGTGCCAGCCGAGTGCAAAGGGTTAAAGAAACTTAATTAAATTAAGGATACTTATTTTAAAATTGAGATAATTTTCGAATGTAACCGAAATAAGAATTATATAGACCAAGTAGTGAGATTAAAAAATTCTTAATTGAACGGTATATAAAATAATGAAACACGAATTTTAACGCACAATTTTAAAACATCAAATTTATTATTATTCACAGAAAATCAGCCTGCACTTTATAGTGCTCAGCTTCGATAGATACTCTCGGGACGATATTATCGGTGAATTGACGTGTGCCCTCTCGTCGGTGCCCGGTTTGGAGACCGCTGATAACCAGGAGATATCGCTGTGTCGAAAAATATGCCCCAGGAGCCTCAAGGTAAGAAACAAATCACGAATCAGAAAGTTATGTCACTTAAACACTAGTACATCTGAATTCGCTCTAATACGGAAAAATGATTTTATCAAATTATATTAATGCTTAAAATCCAAACTTGCAAGTTGCAAAATTAGCTTTTGTCGATATGAAAGAAAAGCAGTTTCATCGGCTGTTTTAATAATAGTAGAATAAAAACTGTTTTTCTTAAGGTATGGACATAAAATTGAGAAAGAATAGAGAAAAATGGTTGCGCAACGTTTACAACGAATTGAAACTAATTTTAACTAAAACTGGCGCTTAAAACAATTGTCCGGCATCGATAAGATTTGCAAAATTTTGTTCCTCTGTTTTTGAAGAAAATCATAATTCCTATCGCCATTGCGAAATTAAAAATTTATAGAACATGTTGCAACTTCTGAATTGAAGTTTCTTCGACAGCTATTTATTAATTAAAGCTACAGCTACAATTAAGAGTGTACTTATATCTAAGAAATTAAAACGATAGGTATATCAAAAATGCATAATGCAAGCGAAATAAACTTTGATCAGTATTTTTAACAAAAAATCACGAAAGAAAATTCCTCAAAGTTCGTCCTAATAAATTCATCAAATTTGTATTACAAATTGGTCACTTCGATCGCTTTTTTCACAAAATTCCAGTATTAATAAAAATCTTGAAAACATATTTTATTGAAACATCTCTGAAAATTATTTACCAAACATTATTGTGCATCCAAAATCTGGTATATTTTTATAACCATTAACACGTTAAACGCCACGCCGATTTTAGTCGACTTTCCCTTAGGCTGTGTGCTGTGATATTAATTCGAAAACATTTGGTCGCAAAATAGTTAAGAAATAATTAAGAATAGTCGGCCTTCCGTTAGGCTGTGTGCTGCGATACTAATTGAAAAACATTTGGTCGCAAAATACTTAAGAATTTAAGAATAAAATTGTAGAGACCTGCAAAGGAAAGTGGTATCTTTGTTTAATGTAATTTAACACGTTAAACGCCACGCCGATTTTGGTCGACTTTCCGTTAAGCTGTGTGCTGCGATATTAATTCGAAAACATTTGGTCGCAAGATCGTTAAGAATTTAAGAATAAAATTGTAGAGGCCTGCAAAGGAAAGTGGTATCTTTGTTTAATGTAATTTAACACGTTAAACGCCACGCCGATTTTGGTCGACTTTCCGTTAAGCTGTGTGCTGCGATATTAATTCGAAAACATTTGGTCGCAAGATCGTTAAGAATTTAAGAATAAAATTGTAGAGGCCTGCAAAGGAAAGTGGTATCTTTGTTTAATGTGATTTAACACGTTAAACGCCACGCCGATTTTGGTCGACTTTCCGTTAGGCTGTGTGCTGTGATATTAATTCGAAAACATTTGGTCGCAAAATAGTTAAGAATTTAAGAAGAGAATCGTAAAAGTTTGCAAAGGAAAGTCGTATCTTCGTTTAATGCGATTTAACAGAATCCATTAATGAATTACAAGGTATTACTTTTTGAAATTGATTCTGCAAGTCTTTGGAAACCAGCGAAGCCTAAACGAAAATTTCAGCATCGGTCCACAGGGACCGGCGTGGCGCTTAACGTGTTAATTTATGTAAACGAAATACTGTATCAAGGTACCGAAAAAAAAAAAAGAAAAAAAAAAAAAAAAAAAGACTCGGTTCTCTTTGATTACAGATTCAATCACAAGGCAGAGGAGAGCTGCTGGTCTCTCTTTGCTGGCAACCAATCAACAGCCGATTGACAGTGGTTGTGCTGAAGGCGCAGAATTTGCCGAAGATGGACGTGACAGGGCTGGCGGATCCGTATGTCAAGATCTATCTTCTTTATAACTCTCAGCGCATCGCAAAGAGGAAGACGCGCGTGAAGAAACGCACCCTAAGCCCGGTCTTCAACGAGTCCTTCGTTTTCGACATCCCTAACGGTGGTGCTGATGGTCTCAACAACGTCAGTCTCGAGTTCATGCTGATCGATTGGGATCGAGTTACAAGAAACGAGGTACGTGCATGAAACTGTGCTTCTGGTTTACCGTGACTTTCGTTCCTCCATTTCGTACGATCGATTCAACCTCTTCGGGCGCTTTTTCATTTTTCTGTCTTTTTTCTTTTTTACGTTTGAAAAAAATTTCTAATATTTTGTTCAACTATATTTTATTCATTTTAAATGGAAAACAAAATGAAGAAACAATACAAATTTGTTATAAAAATATTATTTGTATGTGTTTGTTAGGTGTATAGAAAAATTTAAAAATTTTAGAATTTAACATACAGGCGCGTATCAATGTTCGTAAAGTGGATGATCATTTTTCTTGAGATACGATTTTGGTGTCGAAATTTGTTGTTTAATACATTTATCACTGAAGTATTGTTATTTAGTGATCGCTGTGTTTTTATTATTATTTTTTTTTTTAATTAAATATATTTATTTCATATGTAGATATATCTTTGGAAATTAATTATATTTGCTCGAGTTTGTCGATATTTTTAAATTGCGGTGATAGTTGTTAGTTTATGTAAGAACTTTAAATTGTTGCATTTTTTTATCTTCAAGAAGAAGAAGATTAAAGATAATTTTAATATTACGAAAGGAATAAAATGGTTAGTTATGTACAAATTATAAATATATAACTTATAGTGAGGTATATGTTCGTTTTAGTCACAATATATTAAAGTTGGTAAAAATTAGTAACTTTCGTTGACGAAATTTTTTTATTTATGTAGTTTCAGGGATGCTATATTTTGTGTTCGGAATTACCCCTCGAATTAACTAATCAATTTTTGTACTCCATGAATATCCCCATTCTACCGATAAGTATTCAGTGCGTGTGTTGGAGAAAAAAAAGGTCAATTTGTAACTCTATTTTTCAATGTAAACTACGTCACTTATGATATCACAGGATTATTTAATGCTTGGTTGATTTAAATTTTATATTCAGCCCTTTAATGCTTCTATTTTTCGAGACAATGCTTCTGCGATAAAAATACAATTCTGCAATTAGTTCTATAATAATTGATACGCGATTTGACTTCTCAGAGCAACTTGACTTCTGAAACATAAAAATATTTAGCTAGTTTAGAGCGGTATGCAATACTTACTCTTCGATATATAGATAGCAAAAAATCCAGTTCGTAATTCTACCTTAGCTTTTATAAAGTCATCCACACGCTTACGTTCTATCGCGGCTTCACACACTCTACGTTCGATCACGAATTCACCATTCCACATTCGATCCTATCACACACACGTTTTTACTCTGACAAAGGTTGTCACTCGACCCAAACGCTCTTCATTCGCACCTTAATCTGCTCAAATACTCTTCATTCACACCTTACTCGGTTCAAACACTATTCATTCACACCTTACTCGGTCCAAACACCATTCATTCGCACCTTAATCTGCCCAAACACTCTTCGTTCCCACCTTACTCGGTCCAAACACTCTTCATTTCCACCTTACTCGGCCCAAATACTCTTCATTCACACCTTAATCTACCTAAATACTCTTCATTCACACCTCACTCGGTCCAAACACTCTTCATTTGCACCTCACTCGACCCAAACACACTTCATTCCCACCTTTCTCGGTCCAAACACTCTTCGTTCGCACCTTAATTGGCCCAAATGCTCTTCATTCACACCTTACTCGGTCCAAACACTCTTCATTTGCACCTCACTCGACCCAAACACTTTCCATTCGCACCTCACTCGGCTCAAACGCTCTTCGTTCGTAGCTTATTCGGTCCAAACACTTTATTCGAATCTTACTCGCCGTAAACACTCTTCATTCCCACCTTACTCGGTCCAAACATTATTCATTCGCACCTTAATCTGCCCAAACACTCTTTGTTCGTAGCTTACTCGATCCAAACACTCTTTATTCGAATCTTACTCGGCCCAAATACTCTTCATTCCCACCTTACTCGGTCCAAACATTATTCATTCGCTCCTCACTCGGCACAAACACTATTCATTCGCACCTTAATCTGCCCAAACACTCTTCACACCAACCTTACTCGATCCAAACACTATTCATTCGCACCTTAATCTGCCTAAAACACTATTAATTCCCACCTTATTCGGCACAAACACTCTTCATTCAACTTGGGTACATAGCTTCCAACATCTAAAATGTAAAGGGAACGGATATCTATCGATAAAACGATTATTGTCACTTATCAGTCACCATTCGAGTCGCTGCATTAATCCAAGTGGTGACCGAGTGTCGCTTCTCAAATCCGGACGGTTAAAATAGATATTAAAATATATTTAAAAAAAGTAAACGAATTGCGAGTTCAGCAGAAACCCCAGAAGTTGCAGCGTTAAAAGTATTACGATGTAACGTAGCATTACGTTACGTACTTTTTCCGTAACATGCAAAACGCCAAGATAAGATTTTCTCGGAATACTTGGTAATTTGGTTTGTGGCAGTGTTGGTCAACAAAAATGAACATGATTGATTGGACCATTAAATTGTGCACGTGCATACGTTGATACATGTGTACGTATCATACCACACGATCCTCAAACGACGATACTACAGTCGGTGTATAGCGTGACGCGACTGAAAGTCGTACGCTCGCCGGGCGTAGCGTGATTTTTCACAATTTTCTTACGTAACGTGACGCAAAGCATGGCAAAATATCATTCGATCGAGAAATCAATCCTAGAATTCCTAACATTCAAAATACTACTCGTACATTTCACGTTTGCGCTTGGTCGTAACGAAATTGTTCAACAAAATTGGGACAGACCTTATCTCTGACGCGATGCATGAATTCAAATATGATAGATTAAAAGTTTATAAAAAAGATAATGATTCTAATTAACTGGAACGTAGAAGTTATGTTTGGGCTGATCAATTACGCGGATATTGTACGCTTAACCCTTTGCGGTCTGAGCCACGTTGAATACTTTAGCCCAACTAGTTCATATTCGATGATCTACTTTTAAAAACTGCAATTTTATTATTTTCAAAGTTTTAATTTCAATATTTTCATAATTGGTAAGATATTTAGATAGAACATTTTTTATTAAATTACATTTTAACGTAGAAGAATATGTTTCGTATCCCAAAACTGAATGGAACAAAATGAAATATCGAGTCTGGCTCGACATAAGACCGCAAAGGGTTAATAGAGCGAGGTCATAAATTAAGGCGTGAAATATTGATACTGTTGGGATCCGGGTGAGAGAGAGAGAGATGTTTGACAATAAACTTACTTGTAAAAGAGTTTATTTCAGAGGCTGGTTAGTTCAAACCCGGATACAAGTTTAACACATTGACGGCGGAACCTGATTTTTGTAAATCTTACCAGGAAATAGAATTAGAGTAAATTCTTATTTACATAATCTTGAATTTAAAAAATCTTATTTACATAAGTGCTCTTAAGAATAATTTCGTATTCTAAAGATAGATCTTAATTTAAAGTTTGAGTCAGGAAGATCATTTTTAAAAGTCATCTCTCATACGCCTTTGTTCACTATTTTTACCTTTTCCTGAATAATATTATATTTAACAATATTATTTATATTAATGTAATTCATATTTCATATAAATATTTATAGTAATATAATTTATATTTCATAGAAATACTTATATTAATATAATTTATACTTCATATAAATATTTACAGTAATATTATTTATATTTCATATAAATATTTATATTAATGTAATTTATATTTCATAGAAATATTTATATTAATGTAATTTATATTTCATAGAAATATTTATATTAATGTAATTTATATTTCATAGAAATATTTGTATTAATATAATTTATATTTCATAGAAATATTTGTATTAATATAATTTATATTTCATAGAAATATTTGTATTAATATAATTTATATTTCATAGAAATATTTGTATTAATATAATTTATATTTCATAGAAATATTTGTATTAATATAATTTATATTTCATAGAAATATTTGTATTAATGTAATTTATATTTCATAGAAATATTTATAGTAATATAATTTATATTTCATATACGAGATATTTCGTCACCCGTCCGCAATGTGTTAATACTTCGTTGTAGACAATACAAGAATGATTTACTGTCGATGCCCAGATAGAAGTGAAAAAAAGCTTTATTCTATGGGCATACTGGGTCTTATACTTGACTTATGTAGGAGTTGTATGATAGGAAGAGAGTAGTTTTCGCCCTTAGTTTTAGGCTGAGTTAGGACCTTGGTTCTGTGTTCAAATTTGAAATGAGTAATTTATTTTGAAGTGTGATCATGGTTATCTGTTTCAATATAATTCGACGTGTATACTTAGAACATACCTATTTTTGATCATCCAACAATACCAATTAATGTAGTAGCTCGCAGGACTGCATTATTATAAATAAGATTTTCCAAAGAGATTATTATTTATTAGCAATTTTAAGAGCAGAAGTTTTAACGATAAGACTTACTACTGCATACTAATTTGTTGACAAATAATTTTCTGTACGTGTCTTATGAACGTTTGAGGTAGTATATTGAAGAACAAGATTCCACGATTAATTAACAATCGATTATATTCATACTTTCCTGATGGTTTATTAATTATAAAGAATTTTTAAAGGGTACAACTAATTGACGGATGATATATTAAAAGAATTTAAATTTCTCGGCTTGTAGATGAAATTTCGAAGCTCTTAGTGGTTTACATTGAAGCGCAGCCTTTAACGAATAATTTGAGTCCAATTTTGTTTAAACGTTTTGTCTATTTCATGAATTTTAAGCAATTGTTTAAACGATCTTGACAAAACTAATTTTAAACGATAGCTTGGATTCTACACTTTAATTTGAGCCCTCAACGATTCAAAAATTTCTTCGATAAGCCGAGATATTAATATTTTTCTAAAAGATGCTTTTACGAAATTAGTTCTACTATTTCACCGCTACATGGCGATATCATTTCGCTGCACGAAACGCGCTTATTTAAACTATTCCTTGAAATTCACGAAACAGATGAAACGGATGAAAAAAATTATTTACTCGGTCCTGCGAGCGACTGCATCGTTAAGTATCGATATTTAACACCAATTTACAACCTCAATCAATATGAAATAATCATTTAAAGATATATAATATAAATTGCATAATTCTCTATGGAAGATAAGAAGAAAAATTTCTCTATTAAAGACACCTGAAAAATAATCGAAACCCTTAACCAAATCGTACCAGAGACATCTTAAGAGTAAGCTTAACCCTCTATGGGACCGTATGACATAAATGTTACAAACTGATGGATCTATATTTGAAAAAATTAATTCTGTTTAGTTATCACTGGATTATTAAATTTGATTGCTGTATTACTGTAGTGGCACCATGATCCATCTACAGTAATTATTAGTTAAAATATTTTCAAATCAAAGGGAAAAACTGTGATCAATCGTAATTTTTTCTCCAATAAGCAAACAAAATTCAAGCTATAGAGGGTTAATTGAGAAATATTTCATATTTTCTTTAGCAATGCACAGTGTATCATTTTGTTTCTTATTTCTCTTTTGTTATTTAACCCTCTATGAGATCGTGTCACTTAAAAGTTACAAACTGATGTATCTATATTTTAAAAAATTAATTTTCTTTAGTTATTACTGCACTATTAAATTTGATTACTGTATTACTGTAGCGACACCACGATCCATCTACAGTAATTATTAATTAAAACATTTTCAAATCAAAGTGAAAAACTGTGATCAATCGTAATTTTTTCTCCAATAAGCAGACAAAATTCGGGCTATAGAGGGTTAATCTCTGAAGAGTAACTTTGAATAAACAATTTAAAACAAGCCCATAGTTTAGCAAAGTACTCTACTAAAAAAGAAAAAAAAAAGCTCAGCTAGAAATAAAAATAAATAAACCCACAGTGTTCCATTAATTATTGATTATTAATTTATTATGCGCACAATTGCACACATTTCAGGTTATCGGACGACTCGAGTTCGGCGGACCAGAGTGTCAAGGATCCGCTCTGAATCATTGGAGAGAAGTTTGCAGCTCGCCCCAGAGGCAAATCGCTGATTGGCACAAATTAAGGGAGTAACTAGTATCTCCTGGCCCT
Source organism: Ctenoplectra terminalis (assembly GCA_019453375.1). Lineage (NCBI taxonomy): Eukaryota > Metazoa > Arthropoda > Insecta > Hymenoptera > Apidae > Ctenoplectra > Ctenoplectra terminalis. The sequence continues at coordinate 38,996 of SMSQ01025724.1, forward strand.
ATCGACTTTCCCGGAATCCCGTCTCCAACTTATCCAAAAAGCCCCACGTCCTTCTCCACTGTGAAACCACCGATCCAACCCCTTGAAACCCTACGATGAAGTAGGGTATCTGTTTTGTAAACCTAATACTCGATGTATATTAGGCTTGAAGCGAGTGGCGGCACGTCCACCCGCGATCGATGCAACTGCGGATGCACCGCATGAAACGTCTAGTCGTTACGTGTCGGCCTTAAGCGTGTACGAAAAGTGACTTTTGATCGTACGATAACTTCCGAGTACAGCGAGGCGTCGATTCGATAACGAAACTACACTTGCTTCTTTTTTTTTTTTCCTTTTTTTTTCTTTCTTTTGAACACCAGAGGGATCGAGATTATCAGCCGTATTTTTTTCGTATTTTCCTCGTCAGTTCGAGTTCGAGTAAGTTTTAAGTTTTCATTGATTTTCATAATAACAAAAGCACGCAAATTAATACAGTAAAGACTCGCTAAACGTTCGAAAGGATCTACACGCTAAGTGTTCGCGGGTTATCCCCACCACTGGGGGATTCCCGCTGAAGCAAGCATGGGAGAAGTACGACACCGCAAGGCTTCCCTTTGAAAATCTCTATCGCATTCGTATCGGTGAGACAACACTGATGCGGCGATGAAACTTTTTTATTTTTTATTTCTTTTACATGACAATTTCGTTAACACATTATCGACCGGTTGATTCGAGCGCGGATACATCGCTGACACCGGCTCGGTTTTGGCTATCGTGCGGAAATATAAGCTCTTATTCTTGCAACTTTGTTTTTAAATCGAAATTCGTGAGAGTGCTTGGTATATCGTTTCTCTTATTGTAGGCTAATTAAATTGAATAAAGTTTTTAATTTTCATAACGTTAGTATTAAGCAGCAAGCGGTAGATAAACGTTGGCTGTAAAAAGCCGATTAATAGGCTCCCGGTTGGTAAAGTGTTAACATATCGATGAGTCTTTCCTGATTAAAATGAGACCAAACACGAAATTGTTGCGATATTTTTAATTCACCTGAATAATCTTGAAATAATTTACTTTCTGTGAATGCATAGAAAAAAACAACGAGGAAAGAGGAACATTTACAAGCCTGATCACCGTAACCGATCGTCGTAACAATATCGTGTTTGGTCTCATTTTAATCAGCAAGATTTCACCAACACGTTAGTGAAATTTTGATTAAAAAAAATAAAAGATAAAGAAGCTTATTCGATGCATTAGTATTGTCTCATCGATATGTAGGCATTTAATCTTTACGACCACCTCGACTCTCAGTCCCTTTTTCTTCTTCGTCAAACTGTCTTTTTCTACTGGATACAAACGGTTCGCAGAAGCGAGTCTCCTGTCCGCTAAATGTTCCTCGCCGGTCCCAAATTTTCAACACTTATCGAGTCTTTGCTGTATAGAACTTTTTTGAAGTATTTCCATGTAAAAAAAAAAAAAAAACAAAAAAAAATGATTTTAGGATTTTTTACTGTAGTTGGTAACAATGTTGGGTATTTTTATCGAAATTCTATCGCGAAGCAAATAATATTGAAATTGTAGCGATCGATAGAGCTACGGATCGATAATAATCGTGACCTTGACCTCGAGAATCAGTTCCTCCGTGTTTTTCTAGCTTTCAAGGAAAAGACGAGATTCGCTCAAGAAATAATGGAGCATCGTACAGCTGCGAGAATTTAATTACAACCGTTAGAATGAAAATTAAGATCGCTAGTTTGTAGATAATTGATTTGGTTTTTTTTTTTTTTTTTTTTTTTTTTTGAGAATCGAAGGAATGTAGATCGATCGACTATCGGTCATCGATTACATCTTCGTCGATTGCAGTAGCAGACGATCGCGGGAGAAACGCATACAAAATGCTTTACGATATAAATATAGTTATTAAGATTTCCGACCAGGTGGCAAAGGGAGGAGGAAAATGAAGCAGTTAACTACGAAACAATCGAGCGATTGCTGATTGTTGAATATTACTGTCGCGAGCGCAGGGTCGTGCTATCGAATGATGGTTGTTTTTTTAATCGCAAATTCGAAAGAGAGATCCCTGATATTCTTATCGAGAATTAAACACAGGATCCTTGGTTCGCGAACGATATTTCAAAACACGTGAAGTAGAAATCTGTCGATTTAAAAATTTTACGAAACTCGTAATACCTCAAAACTAGTAAGTTTTAACATGTTATCGACGAAATACGAAACTTAGCGAATTGGTAACGAATATAATTAAAGTTAAACGAAATAAAATAATACGAAAATGAACTTTACTTTTTAACCCTTTGACTGCGGCGCGCTCTCGGACAAATCCATCAATAAGGACGGCGCGTTTTTCGCTTGTCGGTCGCTGCGACTAGTTGTCCACTGACCAGTGGACACTGACAGTGACCAAAACAGTACCCGGAAATATGATGCCATTCTTAGGGTTTGAAAAATAATAATGGCAAAAAAATTAAAAATATCAATTTTTTTTATTTATATTAAGTAACTTTTTAAGCTATTTTAATTTACTTAACACATTGTACGCCGGCCCCGCGAAAACGCGGGTTTCAAGGTCTGTCGTTTCAGCGCCGGCTCTGCGATAATGCAACATTCTTTTTTTTTGCGATTTGTTTGTTCTCGTCATGACTACGCCGACGAATATGCAGACCAAATTTAGTGTTTTACGTTAATTTTTAAAATTTTAAATATCTTCATCACCTATTCATTGGTCGTCAACAAGCGAATCATGCCGGCGCCCAGGCTTTAGGCGGTCGACATGGTGCCGGCGCTCAGACTTTGAATGTCTCAGATGCCACCGGCGTACAATGTATTAACTTTTGTACATTCCCTCAATAATAATCGGTAATTAAATATAAAGGAAAAAATCAAAAATTTATAATGTAACACAGGATATGACAACTTTAACAGGATATTTTGATAATTTTAACATAATAATAATAAAAATAATAAAACCATAATGAACGAATAAAGATAAAATTCTAATAGAAATTTATTGAACGATATTGAAACAATTGCCGATATTTAGTTGCCATGTTACATAAGACAACAAATTCCATGTTGAATCAACTGGTAAAACAATAATAAAAGTGTTATGGCTAAAAAATACAGAGGACGTATATATACGCCTTTCGTATATATTGATGGACTTGCGAGGGCGTATATATACGCCTTTAGCAGTCAAAGGGTTAATTTGAATTAAAAATTTTAATGACAGAAGCTCAAAGTCGAAAATCGAATCGATACGAGCGTTTATAATTATTGAAAGGTCAGTGTTTGTCAGCCCGAATAATAAATCGTGCGGTGAAAACACACTGAGATATTCGTATCGCTACATAGAAAAAGTACAATTTTATATTTTATATAAACACGAACATTCAAATAGAAGCTTAATGGTTAAACACACAAAATGAACAAAAGCGGTATTTCAAATTAAAAGTTTCTTTGATTCGATCGATTCCCTTTCAATAGCAAGAAATGTGCTCTAAGGATTTCGCACGACCCTGTCAGATCACGAAAACCATCGTTTTCGGTAAAGTTAACAACCACTCGTAAAAAGAATATCGGAAGTGAAGCGACACGCTCGCAACTGTATTTCGTTCGCCGTGTAAGTAGCGCAAGAATCTCTCCAAAATTTTCGTCGAACAACAAAGTGTAATAACCGGGAACAATCTTTTTAATATTATTTCCAGTCAAGCTTTATTCTTAGAAAAAAATGGAAGCAGAAGAAAGGAAGAAAGGAAGAAAGAAAGATGGAGATAGAAGAGAAGAAAATCAAGATGTTCAACGTATAATTGAATATTATTTTTTAATATTTGTTAACACGTTGGGCCCGGCGCCGGTCTCTGGGGACCGGCAGTGAACTTTCCGTGTGGCCGGCGCTAGAATTTTCGTTTGGCTGGCGTCGGTCCGTGGGACGGACACTATTAAAGTTAAAAAATAAATATAGTCTCAATGAAATGTGATGAAATGTAGTTTTAATGAAATTTATTGAAACATTCTAAACAAAAATGCGGCTTATCTTTACGCATATTACAATACGTAACAACTTTTTTGGTAATATTTCTAGCCGTCTTTCGTCCAAATAGTTTTTAATTGTTATCATAACACTTGGAACAATACCTTCGGACTTTATGTACGTCTCCTTCCTTTTTATATAATTTATGAATAATTTCTCTTGCCGATACCCTACAACATTGTATCGCTCACCGGTTGCCGGCTCAACGGAAAGGACAGCAAATTCGGCGCCGGACTCAACGTGTTAACACAGAAGACTTGACGAATTAGCGCAGCTTCAAGAAGATATAATATACTATTAATAGACGGATAAATAAAACGCATCGAATGAAATTCGTAAAAAGATTCTGTAAAAACTTTTGGAGCGATTCTTGTAAAAAAACGTATGGAAACACCACGAGACGTGGAGATGATCCTGGAAACGTCATGAACATCGATCAAGCTTAAAAACAATATTACGATTATTCGTTCCTGTTCCGAAATTCCCTAGCTCCACGTCAACTGGCCGAACGTTAACTCGATAATTAGTAATAAGGAAAATTACGATTGCTGGTAAATGCAGATTTCAGCGTCGACTTTCCCGTTAAAGTATTGAAAAATTTCAACAAATGCTTCTCCTTAAAATGGACTATCCGAAGAATATTGAATAAGATTCTCGATTTGATCGAGCAGAGAACGCTGTTACAAGCGGATAGAAGGAAAACGCGTACTATTGCTATAAAACTTCGTGTGCATTAAATTATTGGATTATACGTACACTTTACATTACGATTCATTGCACGTTTTGATTTCTTTCAGATAGGCGATTGTCTTTGTTTTCATGACAAAAGCGAAGCATTTTCTTCTTCACGTTAACCGTGGAACGGGGTCGAGGAATTGTGACGTTGTTTTCAAGTGCCAATGGAGACCGCTTCGCGAATTGTAAATATGTAATTTACGTTTGAATAGGGAAAGAAAATGATACGATACTCTTTATTTAGTTACGAACTCGTTGTGGTTTCAATTGCTATTAGTGGAGAAATTAGAATGTACGACTATAGTTTACGAAATGATTCCATTTGCACAGAGTGTAACAAAAGTGAGCCAACATTGAGTAGTTGTCTTGTTGAAATATTTTCAATGGTTGCTGATCATTGTTGAAATGATCATAAGAATAGCGAATGCTGCTTTCAACGAATGAAAGTATTGCCGACTCTGCTTTACACCATTCAATTGAATATTATTATTTTAAGAACTCATGTTTATTTAACAGTGCATTGATGTTACCTATTGTTATCGATAGAAGATTGTTCTTCTTAAATTATTGTTGCATTTCTTAATTATTTGACAAAGTTAGACGTATGTATAAGGATATGATTAGAAACAGTTCTAATTAGGAGGAAAGTTAATAGTTTTTTTTAATCCGTTCCACCGAGAAATAAATTGATGTATGCGCGCAAATAATCGACGATCGATGGAATGAACTTAATTGTGCAGGAGAAGTTTCTGTTCAAAGGCCCCGTTCGCATGTACCGCAAATACAACACCACGATGAATAATTAATATCGATTAAGTATTATCGTAGGCTCGAATTCATCGAAACTTTGAAGTTACTTTAAACTTGGGATAACCTTTAACGCGTGTAGCTTATACACGTGTATTAGGTACGAGAATAATAACTTCATGGTTAAAGTGTAAAGTAACTTTGGAATTCTTCACTGTAATCGACCATAATTACGAAATATTTGCTATGTTCAGGGCTTTTTTTCTGATGGTGTATTTCTATATAGCGAAAAATCTAACGATGAAAACAACAGAAATGTTCCTAGAAAATAATCATGCATAACTCGATTTTAAGCGAATATTTTTAACGTATCGAACGTTTAATGCAAAGTAGGACAGCGTTTTCCGATGTAAAATTTCAATGGTTTCGTCGAATTATTTATTTTAAACGTTACACATTTCAAAATATAACTTACAAAGTATCGAAAAAATTTATAGCAAATTCGACCTAGATTACATTTCAATAAATTTTGTTTACTTGTTTCATTACGACTCGATTGAAATCCAAAATTAACAAGATCTAAGTTCCAAGTGAATTAATCTTAACACGTTCGTTATTTTTATAAAAATTAAGTAACTAAGTGATGTCATAGTTTATGATCAATTTTGATATAGTCGTAAATCATATATATATATAACATCAATGAAAGTGTTAAGTAACACCTAAAAATTAGATGTCTTATTGAAATATAAATAACAGTCGAAATAGGCTACAGTTATTTAACCAGAAGCGAGAATTATAAAAAAAAAGAAAGACGAAAATTGAACAGAAAAGTTAAACCGAACGACGAAACGTGTACCAAATCGATCGAATAAAATGCATCGCCACAAGAAGTTAAATTAAAAATGAAATCAATATTTTTGGTCCGCAGAAGAAAAGCGCCTGACGAGTAATAAGATGTTCACGCATACAGGCAAAACACATGCGCGCGTCATAGTCAATAACCGGTAACGTATAAAAGCGATCGCTTATTTTTTTATCGCAACTTTTCGCTCCATCGTCCTTCTTGTGCGAAAGAGATACATACAGAAGGACAAAAGGAAAAAGAACTGCTAAAGTGAAGGGGAAAATCGATTCCTTTTTTCTCTCTCTCTCTCTCTCTCTCTCTCTGCAAAAGCGAAAATGCAACGATAAAGTGGTACAGGTCAGCACCGATGAAAAACGAAAGTAACGACAGATACAATCGCAATATATCACAGAAGACTCGAGAGATACACCGAATATATAAATTTACATACGTAATTAAAGTATAGTAGGAAAGGAGAGGAAGAAAGAGACCGGAAGATCGGTACCGTTGCGCACGATGGCGCAGCGAAAACAGAAACAAAACGGCATTACACGATCGAGAGTTTCAGGATATTTATTTAATTGCTATACAATTACAGATACAACTATATAAGAAACAACTATAATAAGTAGCACGTAGTAAGACATCTCATAAATATCATCTGTCGTTCTCTTTCAGCTCGTTGTCGATCGTTAAACAATTTTCTCATTAGATAACGATTTATCGATGCGGAAACAGCTTCTCGGGATCGGCAGATGCATTGTAACATATTGAACGTTGGTATGGAATGCTGGAAAATGACTATTCTTGTCACACTTCGTTTAAATCGTTTGTAGTTTGTTTTTTTTTTTTTTTTTTTTTTTTTTTTTTTTTTTTTTTGTNTTTTTGTATCGGAAATTTAAAATGTAGTTAATACTCGTTTGTAGAATATAGAACATTTACTTCAGTTCTGTAGAATGCTTTCTTGTTTTCCAATAAAGTATGATGCGCGAACCTGTTAGATTTAACCGGAGTAAATTTGCACAGGTCGGTTTAATTATAGAATTAATTTATGGTCAATTCATTGTTTTAGATTTATTTGTTTTCCTTTCACGAACTTTATACATTGATATGATTTGTTATTTTAAAGTATTATATTTTGTATAATATATCAAAACATACTTGTTATTTACAGTTTAAGGTATATAACTTTTAGGGAATATAATTATTGATATAATAAATTTGACAATAGTATATCTTTAACTTTTTAATAAAACTTTGTATTTGTTTTCTTTTTTTTTTCTTTTTTTTTTTATTAATGCAAAGTCCACTGACAATTAGGAACAAAATATATTTCTCGAAATAAAAACATCTAACAGCACTTTTAATAGTTACCAAAAATAATGGCACTTATAAACGATATATAAATATACGTATATATAAACATCGATAAACTTTAATAAATTAGTATGACGTAACCACCAATATCTGAAGGAGTTATTAAAATATGGTGTAAAGAGTAATTCGCGAAGAAAAATTTTAATGGAGAAAATATACCATTGCATATCAGTTTGCGTAAAATGAATGTTCATAAAACCAAAACATTTTTCACATAGAATGTATTTTAATTAAATAAGTAATTTTAATTTAATAATATGTTAAATATATTTGTAATTTTATTTCATTATTTCAGTTCTCTTACACTCAAACATTTTGTATATAAAAATTTATAATGGATTAAATGTACATGTACTATCGTAATAAAAGGCATAACTTGATAAAGATTTAAAAATAAAAAATGAAACGTAGATGTAGAAATTTTAACAAACACAAAGGAGATTATTATTTTTCTTCGCGAATAAACGGTATAATTACAGCAAAGTTATATTTAATACAGAGTTTGTAATTAAAATCTAAGACTTGACAAGAAATCAGTGCTTTTCAAGCATTCCACGTATCGTGTACGCGTATGAACACGGCGTATGATGACATGCTGTGTACGGTCAGATTTTAAGGCTGTGTGGTCAATAAAATAATGAAATGAAATTCGATGATTTTCTTTTTCAAAATCATCCTTCTCCATTAGGAAAACATCATGTTTAATAATATTTACATCAGTTACAAAAAACAATATTATAATAATAAAAAAGATATATCTCTGTAAAATATATATTAGTTGATAGTATTTTTTATTCGACATTCATTAACAAAGGTGTTTGGCACAAAAAAGAATGCTACGACGTTAAAATAAACTTTTCTCTTTTTTTTTTTTGTAATTAACGAAGAAATAATAAAACACAGATACGTACACAATTATAAAAATATTTTATTAATAAAAGTAAATTTCGTTTACAGACTTCTTCGAGCGGAATACGAAAATGCGTTGATAGGAATGAGTAAGATTATGCGTTACAGAATATCAAGTTACACGAGCGGTCGTAACAATTCAGGCGTACATTCATCTGTTTTGCACAAATTAGAAATAATAGTGAATTAAATAGATACACGCACAAGTATCAAGTATCAAGTAATTAACGTTTCATATACGCGATTCTATGTGCTCGAACAAATGAGTATACATTCAGAACGATATTTATATAAAAATATAAATACTTTTAAATAAATACCATTTAACAAACCTTGCAACAGTGGTACATACGAATATAAATTTTTCCCTTATTCATTTGATACATAAATTATAAAATAAATGTTTCAAGTAATGGATGTATCTTTAAATGATATTGGACTGTGGAACTATACAATAATAAAATAGAATATAATTTAAAATCTTTTTGACTAGTAACTAATTTTAAGTGTTATTCATGACAAAACTAATGCAATGTAACAATTAGAGAAAGATATGCTACATACAACAGGAAATATATACATATCTTATATATATATATAAAAAAAAGCAAATAAAGAAGTAAATTAAGGGAACACTACACTTTTGGTCCACGCTATATTAGACAACCAAATATGTTTCAGTCACTTTCAAAATAATTACTTTTACTTATTGTCTGTCTTAATATTTGTACTAATTGGATGCCTAAACCGTTAGGCATACGTACATCAACAAAGGTAACGCTAAATTATCGACTTGATTTGTTTGTGCTTCAATAAAGGACAGCGCAATACTCGATAACAAGCTTCGTAAAAATAACCAACGATTATCTACATAGCCTATTAAAAAAGAAATTAATTAATCTTATGATATACCATAAGATATACTTCAGAAATAAGGTGTATTGTACACTTTAATGAACATTATTACTTATAATCTACATAAATTTAATTAATGGATAAACCGGAATTTCTAGTTTTAAAACATTATGAAAAGAAAAGAAATATTAAATAATACATACCCATAAATGCTAAAAGACATATTAATCCAATTTGACTAAGAGTGCAAGCAATTGTTCCTTCAATAGACTTATCTGAATTGGGCCATTTATGAGAGCCCCATTTACTACCAACAAAACTTGCGGCGGTGTCGCCCACTCCGACTGTTAGAATACCACTGAGCAAAGCTAATAATGAAAGATTGTTGGTAGGCATCCAAAGTGGAAAAGATAAACCGCTGAACAAGTATAAAGGTGTTAAGGAAATCAAATTATCTTTCTCATCGGCAAACACAGAAAATCCTTGTTGTAATACTTCTCCAAGAGGCGGTATTCTTATGTACCTCATCAACTAAAAAAGTAAAAAAATTAGAATATATAGAAACAGGTGAATAAAAATTAACAATAACGAAAAATCATAATTCAAGAAAATTAAATTTTAATTAAAATCAATATACCTCAAGAAATACAAACAATCCCATTATCATACCGCTAGCTAGATATAGCAATACTCGTTCATATATCAAACCAGGTATATACACAAGCACGGCTAATAAGTGAAACAGTTTCCTAGTTGAAGTTGTTGCTTGAAGATTTACAAATACCTGGTATGTAACAACAACTGCACCTAATAATAAACATACAGCCCAGTATCCGATCAAGATGATCTGTAATATTTGCGATCATTAAAAATAATTTCATATTTATACAAGAGATATTGTAAATTATCATCAAGCGTACCTTATTTCTTTCACTGAAGATGAAGTAGAATATCCATGTTAAAGGATTTTGGTCCAATAAAGCATACATTAATGGTAAAGCTACAATAGATAGAAAAGTGATTGTCATTATGTAAAAATTTTTAGTCAAGTGAAACATTGGAAAGTAACTAGATATTAAACAGACTGATATCACATACAGCATTGCAACCTAAAATTATATTTTTAAATTAATAATTGTGTCAAATTTACTATCTGTAAAAAATTTCCATTAAAATACCTGTAATAAAACAGTTGCAATGTCATCATCGTGAATTGGCGGCAAATGATATCTTAATGGCAAGTTTGTTACGACAGACATTAGAAACAAAATGCATCCGTGCACAACTGCTGTTGCTTCTCCAATTGTAAAACAATAAGGAAATGTGGACATCAATTGGAGAATTCCCCATGTTCCTAAACTTCCAACTCCTAAGCCCCATGTGACACTCACCAGTAATCCTGTTCTTATTTATCAATAAATAAAACAATTTAACCTTAACCAAAATAATATAATCTATACGTATAATAGTTAAACTATAGAGTACAAAGTATATGACAGATTTTCGCATAAGATATAGTAATGATAACGATTTAAACAAACTATATCACAAGATAAAATATATTTTTACTTCATATTAAAATTAACTTATAAAACATAAAAAATAATTCATAAATTGATATACCTTTATTTGCCACAAGAAGATATAGTAAAGATGTTACTATAGCTGGTAAAAAATATATAGCTTGAAAATCTCTGACTGTAATTTTTTCCATTGACAATCTCAAATATAAACATATAGAACTGGTAACAAGACCAATCCCTGTAAGGCCCACAATAAGGCATATTTCAGAATAACTGGCATCTTCTTGTAATATAGTTGAAATTGCACTTAAACCTACTAATGTTCCAAGCCATAATCCACTGCTGGCTTTTATTCTGAAAATTTATATTATAAAAACAGTTTTTTAATAATAATATTAATAATAATAATACCATGAAAGTTATGAACAAATAACTTATATTAATATAATAACTTATATAATGAAACGAAGAGCAAAAATTTTACATTTCTGTAATATGTGTAAAGAAAATGCTCATAAGTGTTCATAAGTTAAACCAAAATAAAAGTACAATTATAATAAAAAAAAGAGTAGGATGTAAAAAGATATGTGAATAAGACAATATTTGAAAAAGGATCATATTTTTAAATAACACATATAATAAATATTTTAAAAACAAATTTTATTTCTTTAATATGTTACAGGATTTTTATTGAATTATCAAAAAAATGTTTTCAAGTATAAAATGTAAATATATTTAATAATTAACATTTAAACATAGTTCGAGGTTAAGTCATGTGAATTTTTTATACAATAATAAACATACCGACATTCTATACCATTATCTTTCAGACTTTGTAATATTCTTTCTTCAAAATGTCCATATTTTGTTAGAAGAAATTCCATTGTTGGTAAAGTACAAAAGATACACGCGTTTTTACACCATCAGTAACCACACCCCCACAGCTCTAACGTGGAAAATGTATGATACTCTCTGGAAAGGTCAAATTCTTTTTCCGTCGTATCTTACGTTCTTGCGCACATAGTAGAATACGTAATAAACGTATGACGAAATAGCTTAAAGTACAATTCCAACTCACTTTACAATAAGTTTAAACTTTTTATTTTACAGACTTTCATTATAATAAAATATTTTTAATTTCATTTATGCATTTATATTAGATATTATACATCATGCACCATTATTAAAATAAAGCATAATGTATAATACAAGGTTGTAATATTAAGTACTAAGCTTAATAAATGCCAGTCTTAAATAATAAAGAATCTTAATTTTTGTAATAACGTACAAATCAATACAGTGAAACGAGAAGAATGATAAAAATATGATTATATTATTTATTAAACATTTATAAAAATGATAGAACGATACCACAAAAATAAAACAATAGGCTATTTTCCGCTTAATCATTTTCGTATATATTATATATTATTTAACAACTTACAACATCAATTTATACTTTTCACTCATATTAATTTAATAATTATATTAATATAAATACAAATTTCATTGTACATTACATATAATTTGTGTAAAGAACATTAAAAAATTATATTCCGATGAGCGACTTCACGATTTTTATAAATATATTCACATACACTCTAACAATTTGAATATACGTTAATACAACTTTGTTTGGAACAATTAACAATTACTAAATTTTACCTCATTATTTAGCTTACATCGTTCGATATATTTTTAAGAACTATGATTCTTAGCAAATGCGATCAATCCGTTTGTTGATGAATCATGATTTGTAACTGGTTGCGGACTTTCCAGTTCAGGTTCGATTACCTTAGCCAACTGCTTTCCTAATTCAACACTATTGAAACAGAATTTATACATTTAGTTCTTGTTTATTTAAAACCTCCAAGTGTTTAAAAATTAACTTATGACTTACCCCCATTGATCAAATGAATTGATGTCCCAAATAATTCCTTGTATGAAGATTTTATGCTCGTACATTGCTTTAAAAATAAAATGCATGTATTTAAATTAAATCGCATATCTAAATAATATATTAACACATCATATGCATTAAATTTACCAATCAAAGCTCCAAGAGTAAAAGGCGTGACCTTTTTAAGAAGAATAGTGTTAGTTGGTCTATTTCCTTCAAACATTTTGTGTGGTAATAACAAATTTATCTGTTCAGGACTCATTCCTGCTTTTTGCAATTCAGTTCGTGCTTCGTTCTCATTTTTTCCTTTCATCAAAGCTTCGGTTTGTGCAAAACAATTTGCAAGCAATATTTTATGATGAAGATTTCCTTGAACCTGAAATATTTATATTGTACTATCTAATTTTATGTTAAAACTGTTAGAATACAGTTTTTAATTTTCAATTATAATAATACCTTATTATGCGATTGTGTTGGAATTATAAAATCAGCAGGAACAAGTCTGGTACCTTGATGCAATAATTGATAAAATGCGTGTTGTCCATTAGTACCTGGTTCTCCCCACACAATTGGGCCTTAAATATTTAAATTTTCGTTTCAAAATGCTAAATCTTAATAATTATCTTAATATATTACAAGATATATGAAGTATTTACCAGTACTATAATTTACAACTTTCCCTGCGCGCGTAACATATTTTCCATTACTTTCCATATCTCCTTGTTGGAAGTAAGCAGCAAACCTATGTAAGTACTGATCATATGGCAGTAACGCATGTGTTTCAGCATTATAGAAGTTGTGATACCATATTCCAAGCAAAGCTAGTAGAACTGGTGCCTGCAAATTTCATTGAATATACCATAAAACTCAGTATGCAATAGATTCACTTGTTTTTCTTTTAAATCACTGAAAGAACATTATTCTTAGAACGTTACAAACAACAATTAAATGCTTACATTTTTCTCTAATGGGGCACTACAAAAATGCTGGTCCATAAAGAATGCTCCATTCAATAGTTTTTCAAAATTTGCAAATCCAATAGACAAGCAAATTGATAAACCAATAGCTGACCATAATGAATAACGTCCTCCAACCCAGTCCCAAAATCCAAACATATTTTTCTCATCAATACCGAACTCCTTTACTTTTTGATTATTAGTAGACAATGCAACAAAATGACGTGCAACTGCCTTAGGCTATACAAAAATTATTATATTTTATTATAATAAAATATTTATGCTTATCGTTTATTTTTGACATAGGTTGAACCTGTTACTCTTCTTCTCTACTCACATCTTTTAAAGCCTCTAAAAGCCATATTTTAGCAGAAGTAGCATTTGTAATCGTTTCTTGAGTAGTAAATGTCTTCGATGCAATTATAAAAAGAGTGGTTTCTGGATTCAATTTTTTCAGAGTTTCGGCTATATGGGTTCCATCTATGTTACTAACAAAATGAACTCGTGGTCCAACATGATAGGCCTTTAATGCTTCCGTTACCATCAAAGGACCCTACATACAAACTTACATCGGTAAATAAAAAAAAGTATTTATATTCTTTATGAATATAATTTATTCTACCTACCAAATCTGAACCCCCAATACCAATGTTAACAACATCTTCAATTGGTTTACCAGTAAAACCTTTCCATTGCTTCGAAAGAACCTATACAATGTAAAAAATAGATATTATATAAAAAAATCGTTATTATTGGAAATTAAAATGAATGAAACTACTTTATATCTGAAAAGTAATAACAAAATACGATAAGTATGTGTATTAAGTTCACCTCATTAGTAAACTGTTTCATATGTTCCAATACAGCATTGACTTCTGGCATAACATCTTTGTCGTCGACCAATATTGGTTTATTAGCTCTGTTACGTAATGCAGTATGCAGAACAGCTCTATTCTCTGTGAAATTAATTTTTTCTCCTTTGAACATAGCATCTCTCGCAGCTTCTATTTCACGTACTCGTGCCTTAAAATTAATGAAATGTGTTACAATTGCAACGAACAATTATTACATACAGATAGGACCTAAATATATTTATATACATAATTCTTTCTTATTATAATTAACTGAACTTAATTTTAGTGCCTGTATAGTATTATAATACATACCAATTCCAACAGTAATTGCAATATTTCCTTGTTAAGACGATTCTTGGAATAATCAAGCAAAATTGGCCCGTCCTCAGGAGTAGGAATTTCTAGACTGGTTAATAATTGAAATACTGATAAAATGTTGCTTACATAATAACGTACATAAATAGAAGTTTGACGAGAAATAGATTGAAATTTTATTTTATTAAACTTCTTTTCCATAATATTTCTGTGCAAAATTTAATATGACAATCTAATTTGTATCTATTGAAACGTTCAATGATTTGAAATAATAAAGAATTTAAAGAAAAAAGTACCATCTCTGAAACCAAATGGAAGAAATATTTTAATAGTGAAAACTAAAAAAAAAAACAAAATTCATAACATTATTTATTTAAATTCTGTAAACAGAGAATACAAGAAAAAAGTTGTTACAATACAAAATTTTAGTTGAATGAACATCCTTCGAAAGGTCATGTCAAGGTCATATGTCAAGGACTGATGAAAACTTACCTAAAATTTTCAAACCGTTTAGGATCTTGCTGAAAGAGATCGTGTATTTTAATTTTTGAACCATTAGCCTCGAAATACTGTTGCAACTTAGCCCACGCTGACTCGGATTTCAATTCTGGTTTCGGTTTCATTTTTTTTGTTTAATTTAAGAAAACCGCGCTGGAACTCACAGAATGTAAATTCGTGCTCTACGTTCAACGACTCACGTATAGAGTATATATTTGCAAGACGTGACAACACTTGCTACGTTCAAGCTGCTTCTCAACAAAATCGTCGATTAATATCCGTCTTATGTTTCACGATAGTTTCATAAAAACGGTGATTGAAGAATATCTTTCAAACGAAGATCGCTATATCGCAATCACAATTGTTTAAACATAATTATTAATGCCTTCAGCTTTCAAATGTATACCAATTTTGTAATAAATATTAATTAAATAATATTGATTATATAATAAATTAGAATTAATGAAACGAAACTGTTAAACCTGTTATACATTATTTTTCATTAAAATTCTACTATTTTAGTCTTAAGGTTACATATGAAAATTAAATGAAAAACAATAAAATTGTTTAAGAAAATTGCACAGTATTTTCTCGATTAAAATAAATACTTTTGCAATCGATATTCTTAACATACTTAATAGTATGTTCAAAATGTGCAATAAAATTTCTTAATTTAAAGCTGTAGTTTTTGGACAAAAAATTTCAACGATTAAGTTACTTTTGAACAAAAGAATTACCTTTTTTTTTTCAGTTATTTCATAATTTCAGAAAAACTGCATATATAAATTGCTTATGCATGAAAAAAAGGAAAGTTATAAAAACTTGTTTGTTGAACTTAGGTGTATGCAAAATTTATGAGGAGCATTTAAAGAGGCGAAACCCAAACACACCAACCATAACATACGATATCAGTCAGTTGTTTGATTTTGTTGATCAACTCACAGATTTATCATGTCTTGTTTATCAAAAATCTACAAATACATACGCACCGTACAACAAAGATTGGATTAAGGAAAAAATATATGTATTATTACGTAGAGCTGCAGGACATAGCGAGTAATTAATGAATAAAAATAGGTTTAATGAACAAAAGTATGCGTTTAAGTATAAGACAAATTAACTTTAAGTAAAGATCTATATTATCGTTTGTAATAATAAATATATAACCTAAAGAGAAATTGTACTATTATATTCCTATTATGGAACAATCTCCTTAAAGTTATTTTTAAGTGTATGGTTTCTTATTTTGCATATACATGTATTTATAATAAAATGTGTTTTCTAAACTTTTACAAGTTCTGTGAATATTAGTTAAATAAAATATACATTTTCTTAATGCTATACAAATTTATGTTTCATCGATGGAACCAATTTATGCATTTTTTTAAGTAAGGATAAATCATGCGAGAGATTTCAATAATATTTCTATAGTATGGTAGTTAAAAATAATAAGTTAATACTTTAAAGATACTAAAAAAAAACAATGATATCGATAAGAGTAATTAGTGTGCGTTGAGAATTTATATTTGAATAAACGCGATGATCGATAATTATAAAGCGTTACATTAAAACATATGCATTATACATTCTACAAAACGTTACTTAATTCGAGTATAATTAACGAGACAAATTTCAATATGTAGAATAGAATAATCGGTTATCTATCTGTTACCGACTGAACTGATAATGAGATACGCACACATCGTGTGTACAAAATAATCAACTTTTCTATAACACGAAGGAGATATCGGTAAAATCAACATTCCATCTTTAAATTGCACATATTTCATTACCGTTCGTCTGTGAATCAATTATCAAAATTAAAATCAAATTTTCCCACGAATGACATTATCGACGGTATTCTTAAACGAAAATGTAATTTTGTAAATTTTCAACTTATACAGCAAATAAAGACATGTGTCAAAATTAACATCGTTTTAAATATAAGAACAATAGACGGTACACCAAAAATATAATCTCTACAAAATACATATCACACTGTAATTATGAAACAGTTTTATGCTAATGCATTCTACAAACATTTACATGTGTATAGCATACAGAAAAAAAGAAACATAAATTATATTTACATAATTCACGTGCATTAGTAACAGCAAATTATGTTCAGTCATTCATGGATATGTGCACTTACGTATATATATACACACATATATGTATATACACACACAATTGCACATAGCAATATAAAAGTAGGTAAATTGTACATATCGCATACTGTTTTACGCATTGCGTTTGTGCATCAGCTGTCTACTATTAAATGCATCAGTTTTACCAAGATACGGCGAGTTATATAAAATAAGGAGAGATAAACGGGTCCGTTTGTTGAAGGAAGTCACAGTTTTTAGATAACGTTCAACTACGACATGGGAAGATTGCCAGTTCAAGTTGTCAATCAGTTCTCAACGTTACATTCATCTGTGAACTAGACTTTTTTACGTTTCAATCAACGATAACGACATGCGAATTATCGTTTACAAACATAAAAAAAATTCATAATATTTTCTACTGACAGATAGATACTGTGCTGTAATTCTGCTTTCATCAATGAAAAGTGTTTGATACTGGTTAATATTAATTGCGACGGAGATCGTCATTTTCTGTATGCATCAGGTGTTAAGAAGCATCTACATGACATAAGACCTCGTGGATTTTTCCGATCATACTGTATCAAGAGTATCCTGTGATAATTGTACGAGTGACAGGATGTCTGACGGCAAGACCGAAGTTGATCATTTCAGCGAAACACCCTTGGAATTTCAAAGTTGCGAAGGTAAAATTTTTAAGTGTCTCTAGAAGCAATTTAAATATTATTTAATACGTAAACGCGGAGAAGCAAAGTAATGTATTATTTCTAATATCTTTCGTCGATATAAAGCAATTGGTGTGCTCAAAATACTCGCAGTACGTATATGTATTCAGTCGATACGCATAGTCGATATGCGGTAGAATCTATGAAAATTGCGCAAAGTTACTGCAAATCACACAATTATGTCACTGATTAAGTGACGTAAAGGAAATTGATTAAATTTATGTGGATTTTAAAATAATTTCTAGATCCTATTGATAATTTAAATATTCTTTTGTAAAGTTTTATTCGATGCTGCTTAGTTAGTATCTTTGTGATTAATTGATATGATTTTATTATACTTTTCACGTACTGTAATTTAAGTTTTTTTTTTTTTTTTTTTGAAAGTTTAAACGTTATAAATAGATTATTTATTTATTGTACTTATTTCTTAACTAAAGAAACAAATACTATAAAATTGTAATATGTTAATTTCAATGTTACATAAATGGTTAATATAGAAAATTAGATATTATGTCGAGCTTACTTTGTATTAGTACAAATTGGTTGTTTTAATTTATTAATAAAAAGATTTTATTATTTAAAGGAATTACAGAAGCAATCACAGAACCAAATTCGAAGGAAGAAACACAGAATGTAACAAATGAACTAGCTTATGCAGAACCTTTGAATGTAGAACAAATACGATGGTTTTACAGAGATGGTGTGGATAAAAGATGGGTAGAATTCTGTGGATATGACAGCTTAAGGATTGAAAATGCGTGGCAAAATTATCAAAATTTACTTAGCAAAAATGATGGCACAACTTATAATGTGCCTGTTATTGAAAAAATTGTAGTCAGAGGAGGAATGTATGATGTGGAACTAGATAAAATGAAATGTGTTTCTATATATTGTCCAGGTATATATTTTGTTTCGTTTTAAATAATCATTTTATTGTTCAGATATGATTTAAGACAAGATGTATACGAATATTTGAATTAATGAAAATTTATATTTCGTTATGTTGTATTATTTTTTTCATGTACGAAATAAGTTACTAATTTTTTTCTTGTATATAATTCACTGATTTAACTAAACCGCAAATTTTCCATATGTATTATCTTGTCTACCATAAAGATTGATTTGTCCTTGAGATTATTATAGCCAATTCCATTTAACCATGATTAATGAAAATGAAGCACCATAGACTGAGTGTTTATAAAAATAATTTTTATAAATTTTATTTGAAGGCGAAGAATGGGAAATTATGAGAGGCACGTGGTATTATGATGGTAGTTGGTTACCTTTAGAAGCAGAGCAGTCTAAAGTTATAGAAGAAGTTCATCTGAATCTTTTTCAAAAACAACTTTCTGCTCAGTCCACTGCAACATGTAATACACCTTCTCACTCTTACAAAGGTATACATTTTCTTTTAATTTTATGCGATGTTCTCTATTTTAAGATAATATAATTGAAAATTAATTTTTTTGTTTTACTTTAGTATTACATACAGAGCATTTTCCTGAATTTCATGTTGATTGGCACAGCATAAATGATGTGGTATTGTACAGCGAATACAGGCATAGTAAATTAATGCGTAGCGTTACGTCAAAATTGGGTTTTGCAAAAAGTAAGTATTTTAAAAATATATTTATAATAATAATTATAATTATTAAAAATTTATATTACATTTTTGCAACGGATGTTATAGCAACAGGATACCAGTTAAAAAGAGGATATAAAGTTGCTGCAATAATGGAAGACAAACCTCATGACATTGATCACATAATATTTGTTGTTCATGGAATTGGTCAAAAAAGAGATACTGGAAAAATTATTCGCAATACTACATTGTACGTAAAAAATATAATTAATAATATAACATAGAATTTTTAAGAAATTAATCTATTAAATATAATATTTAAACAGATTTCGAGACTGTGTAGATTGGTTGAAACAAAAGTATTTTCCCAGTTCAAATTATAGAGTTGAGTTTTTTCCTGTTGAATGGCGGTCATCGTTGAAACTTGACGGAGGTAAAAAATTACTATATAATTTATATAACCGATTTCTCGTTTTTAACATATACAACTTCATCGATGAAGTCCATATTTTTCATTTTATGAAAACGTTTTTAGGAATAGTTGAAGCTATCACACCGTTCAGTGTAGTAAGCATACGACACTTGTTAAATACATCAGCAATGGATATTCTTTACTATACGAGTCCTCTTTATGGAGGGGAAGTAAGAGCTGGCTTACAAAAAGAGTTAAATAGATTGTACTTTATGTTTGCTAGTCGTCATCCTGGTTGGAAAGGAAAAGTTTCAATTTTAGCACATTCTTTGGGATGTGTAATTGTTTATGATATAGTCACTGGTTGGATGGGTCAGGATACAAGACCTCCATCCCCAGAAACACAAGAAGTTCTGAAGCAACGTTTACAATTCCCAGTAAGTGTTATTACTTATCGTATGTTATTTTAGAATATAATATGCGGTATTCATTTATAACGTTTATATAAAATAAGAGTAATTCAACACAGCATAGCATTAAATATTTTTAGATTAAATATTTTCATCATTACAGATTGAAAATTTATTTTGTTTGGGTTCTCCATTATCTGTATTTCTTGCATTACGTACACCTTCTCCATCCAACAAAACAGATGTGATGCCTCAAGGTTTATGCAAAAGATTTTACAATATATTTCACTGGTCTGATCCTGTAGCTTATAGAATGGAGCCACTTCTAGAGAGAGGATATAGCAAAATTGAACCTGTTTTGATCCCACCATATGGAGGAGTTGAAGGTCAACAAACAGAACAGTCACCTCCAACAATAAGCAATGCTGACCAAAATTTTCCTCCTACAGGTATATCAAATAGTCCTTATTTATTTTTAGAATATTTATTTATTATTTTTTTAAAGTTTAATATTCATATAATATAAAATATTTGATAGTTGATACCGATGAAAGAGATGAAAATTCGATAGATATATCTAATCGTACATCAGATAAAGGGTGGAGTCTTTGGGGTTTAGTTAGAGCCGGATGGAATGTTAAGGAGGGTGTTACTACGCCTATTCAACCAGGTCAAGGTAAAAATATTGTATTAACTTTTAATTCATATTAAATTCATAATAATTTAATATATATATATATATATATATATATTTTTCATTAGAATTAGCACAACGATTGGATTATGTACTTCGAGCAAGTTTAGGAAGAAACTATTTATACACGTTAGCAGCACACACAACATATTGGAGTAACTACGATGTAGCTTACTTTGTTTTAACAAGACTTTTTCCAACATTAGAAACAACGTGATGTTGGTTTGTACATCTAAAGCGGAATTCAATTAGATTTTATTAAAATTTACTAGTCCATTCTAGGCCTTTGAAATTTAATATTGGAAGTAGGCCTACCACCAAAACAATCTGTGATAATGAAAAAAACGATACAATAATAATATAGATTCTACGTAATCGTTTTATATCGCTCGCATAATTTAAGATTAATGTGGTCGAGTTTCACAATTAAAAAGTTGAAATACGACTTTACATATTCTACAACATTACTTGTTTAAATGTAGTATATTATTATAACTTAAACGATCGTTTAAATAATTTTGTCTTTACTTATTAGTAAATTCATGATCGTTAAAAAAAAAATTTATAACTTTCGTGAAACATAAAAATATAGTTTATGTAAAATTTTTATTTAAATTATTACAACTATTGAACAATATAGACTTACAAGGGACATCACCCAAATGACACACACCGATTTTGATGAAATTTTCATATGTTGTAGAACTCGAAAAAATATTTGACACGTATTTTTTTTTTTTATCTGCAATGATCCATGTTGAAGTGGTGAAAACACCCCTCAAAGTTGGAATGAAAATCACATTTTTGCGAATCTCTCGAAAACTATTTGGCGTAGAGAAAAAATGTGTGGTTTTGAAACCACACAGGGTGATGTCCCTTGTTAGAAATCTATATTATACTAGACGTTTTACATTATTGAAAAATTTTCAGTTATATTTATTTTTTAAACAAGTAATATATTATAATAGAAAATAATATTAAAATTGTGCTTTGAGCAACGCTAAAAAAAATTGTTATTAGTTATAATAATAATCTAAGATAATAAGTCCATATTATAGTAAAATTTGGAAAAGCCTTTTTACATTAAGTAATGCAAGTTTTTTCTACTTCCAAAAAAAAAAAAAAATACTAATGTTGAATTGTAATTTTACACTCTGTTACATGTGCATATTGTTTCACATATTTTATCACACGTGCTTACATGCGCGTACACACACACACACACACACACACACACATAGAGAGTTGCACATCTCATATATATCTACATATGTTGAACAGAGGGAAAGAGAATTTATTTGATCAAATTAGTTATTTTGACTTATCTGAAATTGAAATTTAAGATTGATAAAAAGAGAAACTCGTCCTATATACTGAAAGTTCATTTAAAATAAGATAAAAAGTATTTAATGAACTGTATCGACCAAGATCGATACATAAAACAAGCAAAATGATATCAATATTTCTGTAAAATTGTTATCTTTATTGTAATATTTACAATATCAAATGTTTCATAAATAGAAAATTTTTCCTAGTATGTTATTAAAACCATACTTTTTCAATGTTGACTATGTTGCTAATATATTATTTATAAATTCCATTGGACGAAATTATAAATCATATGTTAGCTAATTTCAAAGAAAATTTAAGAAGCATAATTTTCTTATTTGACTTCATATCATTTTGTTTGTTTCTTAAACGAAATATTTCTTTATTGTAAATTTTTAGTATAAAATTACACGAATTTTAAACAAAATACTAATGACATACATTGTTATACATATTTTCTTATTAGGTGCTAAAACTTTTGAAGTATATATAAAGTCTCGAAATTTATTTTGTCAAAATCTTAAAATTTGTTGACATATTTTTCTGATATTATAATTGTAAAAACTAGTAAATAATATTTACATATTATTATATGTAAATGTGTTCACACTGTAACATTATGAAGTTATCAGTTTATAGAGAATTTAATAATGGTGCACTTTTTAATGACTACTATGTAACAATAAATTTTTAAGGAGCTTTGTCTACAACACACAATTTGGTAGCATGACAATAATATTAAACAATTCCAAAGATTAATATCATATCAAATAAAAAAAAAAGAAGCACATAATAGGCGTGTAGGAAAAAGCCTCCAAATTAATAGTGTAAAGTATTGTTAAATGAAATATATGAATTGAAATTAAAACATCAGTTATAAAGTATATGCATTCTTATATTGACAAAATTTTAAATTTAAATTTTAATAAAATACTTAGTGTTAAATATATCCGCGATGCCAAAGTTATTAGAATATATGATTCAAATTTATTTAGTTTTAGACATTTATTCATTGGAAATATATATACACACATATATATATATATATATATATATATATATATATATATAATAATAATAATAAATGACCTTATATATTAATAAACATATATTTTTTTTAGAATGAAAAATGTATTTTATTTATTTCTACATGCCTAAATTCTAATTTTGATATGCATGTATAAAAAGAATATAACTATTTTATTGTATAAGTATAATTAGTTCAAAAAATAAAAGTATCTTATTTGTTAATTTTAATTATTCCAATTTGACACAAAATCAGCCAATTTCAGTAACCAATTTATTTTGTAATTTTATATGTTTTCTTGAATTTATTCAGATCTGAATAATATAAACAAATATGAGAATAGGAAATCCCATAGAAGTTGCAAAATTGTATTTAATTACTTCACAACTTATTAGAAAGAAATCTATATTCTTATCAATATTGTTCACGGGTTATATCTGTTTATTCAAATATTACAAAGGGCATCGTTTGTTAAAGAAACAAATATTTCATATCCATAATTATAGTTATACTTGTTTCTTTTTTGTAAGTTTATGTATCTTAAGCTATTATTTAAATAAAAATATATTTATCTTTTTAGTGTACTCAAATTATTATAATATTATATTAATATTATTCATTTATACTGAAACTATTAAAACTTAATTGTTATCTAAGAAGCAGCATATATATACATGGATAAAATTGGAAAAAATAATTACATAAATATATATTTCTTATATAATTTAAGTTCAATTAATTTTTTTTAATTTATGTATGATCTGAATTAAGAATTAATCAATTAAGAAGTTATAGCGGATTTTCATGAACGAAATACAAATTGATTTCGAATTACACGTGTAAATATCAGAATCATTACATAAGTATGTATACGTATACGTATACATTGTACATGGGCATGCAGGCACGTAGCAATCACGTATGTCATGTTAAGGTTGTTCACGATTTGTAATTTAAAGTTTTAGATCGTTTTGTACTTTGAACTTTGTAAAAAGGTGTTATATCACTGGGAAGCATAGTTAAATAATACAGTCAAATGATTGGTAATGGAAACTGTATTATATGTTTGCCGGACAGCGTTCTAATTGCCGGTATATGATGTGGTTTCTGTGATGTACGATTAACATTTTATTAGAAAAGAAAGAAATCGTTTTAGATTGGCGAATTAAAAGGGTATACGTTTTTCTTTTATTGTGATGATAAAATACTTGTTTTGTGGATGTAGTTATTATGTTATTGGGGAACGATAAACGTGGCTGATTTATGCAATCTTGGATACAGCTTGTAATAAAAAAAATACAGAAAATAACGGTATTTTACTGTTTATATTACTTATAGCGTTTATAACTTTCTTTTCAATATGTATGTATATATATATATATATATATATATATTTTATTTTTTTTTGTATATATATGTATACACACATTGCTTATTTAATAAAATAATAATAATTTACATTTACTGACACATTAATACATATTGTATTTACAGCATAATGCATAATAATTTAATTGCTACCGCCATCGGTGTAACCGTGGGTGTCATAAGTGCAGCTAGTATTTTTATTTATCGTAGAATTTTGGCAAATCAACAATATAGCACAACAGTTTCCGATTTAGAGACTGCTAATAAAAGAATTGACGAATTGCAGACGGAACTAGAAGCTTTAAGGTAATAATATTGTTCCGTATAAGATATATACAATAAGTATTATTCTAATTTATGTATTGTGTAAATCTAATAGTTATATTGTTATATTTAAGGTTACAACTAAGACAACAAAAAAGGAAAAGAAAACTTTCACGAAAATTGAATTCTAACGATAGTACGTATACTGTAACAGATAATGACACGGATGTTGATGTTTTTTCTGTAGACACTGATATTGGAGACGATGAGTTCTATGATTGTTCTGACGGTGACAGTGTTACTAGTGAAAATGAGTTAAGGTTGGTACGATAATATAAATTCGTGTAATTTTATATTTATATAAATAGCACGTACGAGGATTTATAATTTATTCTAGTAAAAATGTGAATCTCCTTCCTGAAGATACATCTTAAGAATATTCCAATTATACTCTTTAATTCATGATTTAAGCATGATTACTTATACTAATTTGGAAAATTAGAATTTGATCATTTTGGCAAGTAAAATTATTTTAAAAATGTGAAAGGAAGAGATTATATGTTCAGTAATATAGGATCTCAGAGGAACTGAACCAACTGGATCTAATACTTGAGGAGATTGATGAACGAGTAAATGGTCAATATGATGTCAAGAATTACTATAAGCTGCAAACATTGATAAAGTCCCATCAAGGAAATGTAGAGATAGTGTGGAGATTTGCGAGAGCTAGCTATGATCATGCAGAAGCACAGACTAATAAAGATGTTAGGAGGAAGATAATTCTTGAAGGCATGTATAACAAGTTAATCTATTTTAATTTTTGCACAACATAATAAGAAGAAATTATTTGTTTTATAGGAATTCAACAATGTGAGAGAGTTATTGAAAATCAAAATCCTGATTTGTTTAAGTGGTATGCTATTTTGATAGGATTAAATGGAGACTATTTGTCAACAGTGGACAAAATAAAAAACGGCGTTGTATTTAAGAATTATGTAATAATGGCTTTAGAAATGCAACCAGATGACTTCGAACTACATTACCTTTTAGGAAGATTTAAATATGAAATAGCTAATTTAAGTTGGATTGAGAAAAAGGTTTAACTTTTAGTTTAATGTATGGAACAACTTCGATACAAAAATTGTTTAATTAGCATAAATCTTTTCCAATTTGTTATAGGTAGCAGCAACATTATTTGCTGAAATTCCAAGTGCCTCACACGAAGAAGCGCTCAATTGTTTTGAAACAGCACTAAGACTTGGAAGTAGAAACCCGCATACGCAATTGTATATTAGCAAATGTTATATTGCTTTAAAGGACTATTCGCGTGCAATTAATTGTTTAAAAGAAATTTTAGAAAAACCAATATTAACGGCTGATGATGAAAAAGTATATACAGAAGCTAATGAACTTTTGAAAAAATACTCGCGATATTCATAACGAAAAATAATGTATTTGTACATCCGATCCGTATTTAATAGTTATGCTATTTCTACATACATATATAGATAAAACAACTGTCTTAGAAGTTAAACATTAATGTCAAATAGTTTGTAACAAATTATTACATGAAACACAGGTACTAAACAATTTGCAAAACATTTTATCTACTATAAACAGGTATTGTGAACTTTCTTTTTTAATTGCAATTTTATGAACCAATGTAATTTGTAAAGATCTGCATAAAATGATGCACATCACTGGTGCAAAATTTTGTAAATTATTAGAAATATGTATTTTGTTTATACAATTTAGTAAATAATATTTTATACATATATATAGAAAGCGGTATATATACTGAGGCTCTTGGGTTTAGTTATTTTCTTAAAAGAATTTACAGAATTTATTATTAATGGTATTAATTGTATACATTTAAGTAAAACTTATAATATAAAAAATAATACACTTTTGTATAATTAAATTGCAATGACTTGTAAAAAATGTAGGTTTCTAGTAATTCGTCCCTTGAATATTTCATTCCATTAGAAATATCCTTTAATGTATATTTTGACATCATAATTATAATAAATTTTTATTGTTGTATTGCTTTATCTATACATATGCAATAACATAATATGCAACAACTTTTTAATTGGATAAAAATACCTAAAGAATAAAATAAGATAGTACTTAAAAAATTGATAGTTATATCTTACTTATATCTTTATTATATCTTTATTAAATGTTTAACGTTATATTACAAAAAAAAGTAAATACAAGTTGAAATTACTAATACATTTACAAAATGAAGAGTCATAAAAAAGTTGTAAAAATAAATAATTTTTCTATAATGTAATATATTTATTTTATATATTATATATTTTTTCTTGCAATATTTCTCATTTTTTTATAACATTTTGAAAGAAATCGTGAATGAAAATTGAACTTTTCTAGACAATTATGAACTTTTCTCTTGTTTTAGCAGATCAATAATGGTCCAACACAGCATCCCAGAACTCAGTAGACACTGGGTGGAGAATGGGGTGAAAGGGGTGAAGCAGAGAGAAGCCCCTCTAGTAAGATAGAAGGGAAGCCAGAGAATACATTTCAGAAAGAGGTAGTTAACATTGAAAGCTTAAAAGAAATAGTTGATTCAGAGCATACACATGACAAGGTGAGTTTCATTACTTAAAATATAATCATATATGCAAATTTAAAGTTTTTCTTGCTTTTAATTTTTTGGTATAAACTATTATATGCAAATATAAGTTGAAATTATTCTTTATAAATTAAAAAATATTTTATTATCAATAAAAGAATTCTGTCTTTTATAATTTTTCTTATATATTTGTTTTATAATATAACTTTTTGAAAGTATGTTTGAAGATAAAAATACATTTTGTAATAAATAAGTTTTCAAGCTTTATACATATATTTTCTGTATGCGTGTATGTGTATATATGTAACATATATAAACAAGTATTTTATTATATTTTTTCTTAAATATTTAAGACACAATTTGAGATGCGTGGACTTTTACGTGGTACTTTATACTGTGCACTATGGTACGGCAGCATAGTGGCTGGTTTTTTATTTATCGCTTGCCCTATGTTACCACTATTATTCTTTAGTCCTCCAAAGTTTCGAAAATGCGGTGATCTTTTACTTTCTTGTTGGGAGCTTTATTCCACAGTAAGCAAAATAAACATTTTCTGTTTATTACAGAATTTACAATTTTCTTATATTAAAAGTACATAAGTATTTCATAAATGAACTAATAATTCTTTACATCTTTTAGGCTCTTTTAAAAGTATTTGGTGTAAAAATTGTTGTATCGGGAGATCATATATCTCCAAACGAATCTGCTGTTCTTGTAATGAACCATAGAACACGCGTAGATTGGAATTTTTTATGGGCTGCAATGTATCAAGCATGTTTGCCCAATGTAGTAACTCATAGATTGAAATTTGTTTTAAAGGATCCTATATGACATATACCAGGACCAGGTAATACATTTTAATCATGTACTTCATATGTAACATTAAATAGTGTTTCTTAAAAAATTAATTACTCCATCTAAATACCTAATAACTAAAATACCTAAGTTAAACTTTCTAATAACACGGATATTAAGATAAAACTGTTACAATTAATTTCTGGTTGTTAACAATATCCGAAGACATTTAATAATTTCTTCTACTGTGAGCTATACAGTTATACAATAGTATTTAACTTAACGTTAAAATAAAATTCCTAATATTTTCTATTCCTCTTTTTTTTACATGAAAGGGTAGTGATTTTGCAAAATAATATTTACTATTTTAATGTGTTATTGTGTAACAGGATGGATAATGCAAATGAATGGTTTCCTTTATATAACACGCCGCTGGGAAGAAGATCAAAGCCGATTGTCACGAACTTTGGATTATTTAGTAACCCTTGATAGGCGTTCTCAATTACTTATATTTCCCGAGGGTACTGATTTAACAAAAAATAGCAAAGAAAGATCGGACAAATATGCCTTGAAACATGTTCTACCGCAATATTCTTTTACTCTTCATCCAAAGACAACAGGATTTAGTTATTTAGTTCAACATCTTCAACAAGCAAATTACCTCGACGCTGTTTATGATTTAACGATTGCGTATCCTGATTATATTCCTCAATCTGAGTTAGATTTAATCAAAGGAAAATTACCAAATGAAGTACATTTTCATATTAAACGAATACCATCGTCGGACATGCCTACGCATGATTTGACGTTAAGAGAATGGTTAGAAGAAAAATGGTTTAACAAAGAGGAAGTCTTAAAACAATTTTATCAAGAGAAAAATTTTTCTGCCGAAGCTTGGCCATTAACAAGACTGCGTCCTCTGTATATTGCATTTGGTTTCTGGACCATTTTAACTGGTAATAATAAATTAATTTAGTTAACTTTTGATAGTATTTCTACAAAAATGTTTTTTCTTAATTTCAGGTACTGCAGTACTTTTACTTATCGTTTCACCGATATTTCGATTATGGACATTGGTACATTCAGCATTTTTCATTGCTTTATCATTTTTCACCACTGGTTTTAATCAGCTTGAAATGGGATGGTATCGGCTTTGGAAAACGCATTTCCATACAAAAAAATATAGTTAATAAGATTTAAAACTACTTTGTCTGTTGTGAGTAAATTCTAGTATTATATTTTATTATTTATTTGTTTCTACAATGATGTTATACGCATGCTTAAAGTTCATAAAACATGTATGTTTATGAATTTAAAGCGTGTTGAGATTGATTTAGTTTTTAAAACTTAGTAGAATTTTTTTATCGTAATACCTACATGTACTAGAAATTTTATGCGGTGTAACAACAATTTGAATTAGGACACAGTATATGTGGGAACACTTACCTTATATTATAATATACAAATGTGACACAAAACTGATTTAAATAAGTTGATCTGAAACAAAATAACGTTTTAATATTGACTGAAATACGTACTGTGTAATAATCATGATGCTAGTCTAAAATTATAAATCAAAAGTATTACTATAGTGTACAAAATAGAAAGAATGATGAAACTGTGAAAGTTATAATGAATTTATTTTAACGTTGTAGAAGATATTGATCGTTTATAGATCATTTAATTTAATGTTAAATAAAACATACATTTAACATTCAAAAATTCTAATTACAAAAAGAAATTATACACATATATTACATACATTTTAAAAGAATATATATTGTTATATAATATGTTATTTAACATATTGTTATATAATATGTTATTTAACATATTGTTACATAATATGTTATTTAATATATTGTTATATAATATTTCTTAATAAGATAAATTTATTGCATTTCATATTTCTGTTTGTTGTTTGATACATCTTGTAAACTATAAGATTAAATTCGATTGTGACAAGTTTTTGAAAAACAAAAAACAAAAAATATTTTGCTAACTCAAATATTTACGAGGTAATATTTTCTTTTTATATTCAGTATTGATGTTCATATAATATAGTTTCAAATTACAGAAACATTTTTTCAGAACGGATACAATGTGTCCAGATACATGACAATATTTTACTTTTGTTCTTGAAATTTGAGAAAATAAATGTTTACAAGTTAGCAATCTATCTTAGTGAATTTTTCAGATAAACAATTCAGTATTGTAAGTACAACCATAAGAAATTAACAAAGTTTTAAATACCTTTTTATCTAATTCTTATAAAGAGTACAATACATTAAACGATATTCAATATCAAAATGTATAACAAATAGTACAAATCAAGTCATTTATTTGCAGATAATCCACTAATTTAAAAGATTTATATATTGTAAAGAAAGAAAAAAATGATTACATTCATCAAAGTATGAATCAATTAAGATCAATTCTGAAAAAACTTTTTCTGTAACTTAGAAACGCGCTCTATATAAAGTTTATGCATGAAATGTCTATAAAAATAGTCGGTTTATAAATGTTAGATGTTACTTGATAGAGATTGTAAACATAATATTGATTCAACAGAACTAATTTGATGTTAGGAAGAAACAGTATTAAATTAAATATAGTTCAGCTGTAATCGTTATATTTTTAAAAATACATTGTACAAATTTCTGAAAACGTATTGCTGTTCATATAATAACTCTTTTATTGAATGTATCTTGTACTGTAACAAAGTTGGAGGAAAGAATTCTCACGTTGCTTTCTTGATGATTACAAAAAACAATGTAACACAAAATGATATCTAATTTTTAAAAGTACGTGTAGTTTCGCAATAATTAATGAATTTCAAATTAAATGGGAGTCATTAAGCGTTATAATTTTACCGAAACGTTTAATCTAACTATAAATCTACAACGATGCAATCAGTATTATATTTAAATAATATAATAGGTATCTATATTTCAATCTAAACGATGCTGGTACTTGTTTAAAATTTTTTTGAAAAACAATTAAAATCAACTTAGCTAACAATGGACACAGTGCCTCATTATCTCATATTTCAAAGTACAAATGTACATATATGTCGTAATAAAATTGCTGGTTTGAAAAATTTCAAAATCTTACAAAAATTACAAATTTATTCAAAGTAAAGTATGAGATAGTTATGCACTTAAAATTTCTTAAGGAACAATCATTTAAATGTATTTTAACAGTTTAAAGTGCAATCTTTTATTTCTCGTATCGAACGAATTGATGTTTGAAGAAAACAATCGTACTGTAACGCAATTTTATTAACATTAAAATTGAAAATATAGCGAATATAAATGTACGAATGAAACGTGTAGAATATAAATTCGAAGTATTTGATTTTGTAACAGCAGTCGAAACTCTATTTTTCTATAGTTATAGAAATGTTATAACATAAGTAAAAGTGAATTCATGTGCCAAAGAAATATGTGTATTAGTGTACTTTTATGATCGTTATTAAAAAAAAAAAAAAAAAAAGATAGAGATGTATAGGAATCGTAAAGACTTGTCTATCTAAGATATCTCCATTTATTAATTATTTAATTGACATTGATATAAAAGTTTTATTTAAATTAGTTTCTAAACTAATTAGAAAACAAATACATTAATGTTAATTATTTATAAACATTAAATAACCAATTTATGAAATATGATAACTCATTTGTATTATTTCTATTATCTAGACATTGAAATGTATACTCATTATATATATATATATATATATATATATATTGCCATTACAAGAAATGAGCAAAACCAAAAAAAAAAAACCAAAATCAAAGTAATAAATTTGTCTCGATGTATTTGTGTCATGTGACAAATATAAAGTTTTATTATTGTATAAATGTGTGTGAAACTAGTATAATATTTTAAAAATAAATGAAATGTAAATGCAATAGATATATTTAAACTCATATTATTATACATAAAGTTTTGACTTAATTATTTATAAATTTATAATTAAGAGTATAAATATTTACAACTGTAATCATTTTATTTTTTAATCTGTTGATACAATTTAGGTGTTATTTTTAATTTCTTAGTGAATTCAAAATGTATTACCACTAGTGTGGTCATAATAAAAGAAAACTCTGCGTTTAGAATAGTTATCAATATAGATAATTAAAAAAAAATTTTTATTTTGCTCAAACAACAGTTAAATAAAATTGTCAGCTTTATATATGAATATAATTAATATGTCTCGGACTATATATATATATATATAAATGTTATTATTAATTTAAGAATATATAAGGACTATCGTAATATATTTATTTGAATAATAACACATTTATTTGAAAAAAAAATTCTTTATTTGTCTCATTAACAAATAATTGTATAATTCCATTACTAATTGATCAAATATTTTACATAATATTTCTTTTATAAAACGGATTAATTGGGCTTGGTATGGGACTTGATTTTAGCACACCTACTAATGGTTTCTTATTTGCATCAAAGGGTATAGCTGGACTTTTGCGGATTTGTAAAATGTATTCAGATGTATGTTGAGCAGTATTACGTTGGAGGGCAATTTTCACTCGTTTTTTAGAATTTGTAGTATTACTTATTTTATGCTGTCCTTTCGAATTTGTTGATGTCCTCTGTAAAAAATAAGTATTAACAAATGTATAATAACAACTTCAAACAAGTTGCACAATTCAACAGTTTATAGTATAAAAAAATGATTAAAAATTAAAGAAACCAATACACTTTCCTTATAAAGTAATAAAAATATACAAATTATATATGTAATTCATATAAATATTACAGAACTTACATTTTTTTCATTTTCTAATTTTGTCAATATAGACGACAACCACACAGATTCTTTATTAACCATATTCTTATTACTCTGCTCGTGGTCATTTGTATCTGAATTTTTAACTGTTTCCGTATGCGGTTCTGTACCGTTACTATCTAATGGTAAAATTGTAGGCGGGTCCAGGTTATCAGAAACATCCCATTTACCAATAACTTTTAATTTTGTTGATTTTTTCTTCTTACTTTGCGTGACGACGTTTGATAACTTTGCAGTCATGTGTTTGTTATTTTTTAATTTAATTTTCTTAGACTCATCCGTACTTTTAAATACTGGCGGATCTTTTTTTAATTTGCAGTTACTATTTTCCTCGCTTATTTCACAATTATTCTGATCCTTTTCTTTTGCCTTACACTTCTTTCTCTTTAAACTAAGAGCGTTTTCGTTTGATACTTGAGAATTCGTATTCACTAAATTATCAGTATCATCTAATTTACGCTTCATTTTTCTTTTCTTTTCTGGGATTTCGCTTTCATCTGTTTCTAGAATGTCATTTTCACTATTATTTTCGTCATTAATATCTTCTAGCTCTTCTTCGCTAGATTTGTCACTTTCATTTTGTATCAGTTGCACGTTCTTTTTCCTTTTGCGCTTTTTTTGCGGTTTATCGGAGTATAATTCCTTTTCAAATTTTAGAAGCTGAATCGCAGCTGATTTTGTATTTGTATCTTTCTTTGACGTTTTTGGAATGCTTATTTCCTTGATACCCAGTGGCATTTTACCCTGTGACAGTTCTGAAAATCTATATAATACCATTTTAATAAAAAATTCATTATTCATTATTCGTACTCCTAATACGAAAACATTTTTAATCGAACTATGCTCAACTTACTCTTTAATAAGACGTCGTAGTTGTCTACGCGATTTTGTTGTCGATGATGGATGAAATTTATACTGATCTAACAAAGTAGCTATCTTTTTAGCATCGAAAGGTATTTGCGGTAATTCAACGCTTACTCTACCGGCTCTTGGATCTAATGGTTTTTCTGTGTCATGTCTGTT
Organism: Ctenoplectra terminalis; assembly: GCA_019453375.1. Classification (NCBI taxonomy): domain Eukaryota; kingdom Metazoa; phylum Arthropoda; class Insecta; order Hymenoptera; family Apidae; genus Ctenoplectra; species Ctenoplectra terminalis. The sequence goes on from SMSQ01025724.1 coordinate 73,688, forward strand.
TTGATTTTGAAGAAATTTTTTGAAATTTTCTTTTTGAAATTCTTCAGTATCATTATCATCCATTTCTTCATCCGATAGTTCAATTCTTTCCATAGCATCGATGGAACCAGTTGGAAAACCAGCCTGTACAAGAATAATGTTATATATTATCGTGAACAAAAGCTATAAACAGATTATTTGCAATATATTTTACATAAACTTTAAGGTAATAAAAATGTCAATACTCACATCTTTCCAAGCTCGGAATTTTTCCATATAATCCATACCAATATCCGATTGAAAGATTAAATATCTAAACACGTGTCTCATAACATGTTTAATTCTTCTTTCATCGTCCATGGGTATAAAGTATGCAATAAATGGTTTAATAAATTCTGTGACAACGTCTTCTGATATGTCTCCACCACTGACCTATAAAATTAAATTTATAGATATTATGCACAGATATATATTAACACTGAACCTACCGACGATTAAACTATACCTGCTTGTATCAAAGAAATTATAATAATAGATACTTGGAAAGATACACAATGCTAGAGAAACAAATCTTTGATCGTATATTTTACGGAAAATCACAAAAAAATATTCAAAAGCGCACCGTTAATAATTTATAAAATTTGAACAAGAAATTACGAAACGGTCATTCGACCGCTTTGGTAGGTTCGGTGTTAATATTGAACTGATATTTAAATATTCTTGGTAACGTTAAACCCAAAGATGACGTACCTTCGAAAGTTCTTCTAGAAATATTTCCGTTATATGCATGCTAAAACCGAAACATATTTTTGGATGTGCAAATAGGTTTCCAAGTATTTTAGAAACACCTTTTACCCATTCGATATCCCACGACTTTTCTTTACACTTTCGAAAAGTTTGTCTAATTATTCTTCTAACTAGCTACGAACAAATATTTACAAATAGAAAATTTTTATACGTAATATAATCTCATAAATCTGTATAAAAAAATACTATTTAATACTTACCATAGAAAATTTATCTAACCTATATTGATCTATACCGAACCATTCAATACCTAAAGTTTTTAAAGCGCATGCAGTATAAAGTAATACCACGTCTTTAGTTTTAAAACAATGTACAATTTTACTAAGAGATTCTGTCAATTCTTCCTGAATCAAAGGTTTATCCGACATCCACATACAATAAAATAAACCTTTCCATAATCTTACAAAATCTGATTCTGTGAATGCTGGTAAAAAAAAAATATATATATATATATATATGTATTTAATTAAACAATCAGAATTAATTAAGATTTTAATTAATAATAATATCAATCTCACCAAAGGAACTTTGAGAACGGACTGTTAACCATTTCCTTAAATTCTTCAATACTCTATTTCGAGTTACTTTATCGTTACTCGATAATAACCGAGCAAACTTAATTTCTTGCGCAATAACAATTGCCTTCTTGTCCTTTTCATTTACCGAGGCTACTTGTTTCGGTTGCTCTTTGTTTTTTAATATTTGTTGCGACTTCTGCAACGGTGCACGTGTACACCGTCGTGGTTTTTTAACCGCCATTCGTAATTGCAAAGTATTCTTCTTAAATATAGAATCTTTCTCGATGTTTAAGTTTAAAATTGTTCATTCATAATTCATATCTTTTTTTTTTTCCATAACCGTACATACGGACGTACGTATTAAAAGAATATAAACTTTGGAATTAAATTTCCTGATTCAACAACCTTAATCATAAGTTCCATCTTCGGTTTATTCACTGTATCGTGAACCTAGACTGAATCAATTTCAGTTCTACCAACAGTAACGTTGTTAAAATATTGTGCTATTTATTTCACGTGTACGTTAATTCAATTGGAAAATACCGATTCCTCTTGATTCATATTTTATTCGTTTAAGAAGAAGAAGAAAAAAAAAAAAGTAGGATTTAAATGAATTTTTAATTATACGAGAATTGTACGTCTGTACCGTTTGATAAAATATTTTTCATCGCTTGAATTTGTATTTTTGAACAGCTAGAAACGGGACTTTAAGAATCATCCCCTACATTTCAACGATATACTAAATGTAAAAAATTGACGCGCCTGACGTGCAATTTTTTTCCTCACGATGAAAAACTGATAAATTTATATATTGTATCGTTGTATGCTCGTGTTCAGTAAATTAATCAACAATGAATAAGGTATAATTATATTAAATTAATGGTATTTTATATATTGAAAGAATAAAATATCTTGTTACAACGAATAATATATTGTTTATGGATTTCCAACGGTTTATTATTAGTTTGTTTCTTAATATTTGTATATTATTTATACGTTATACGTTATGATCATAGATGAGTTATTGGAAGTATAATAATTAATTTACTAATTAACTAAAATGCAATTTTAACCATAAAATATATGAAATTATACGTGTTTGTTTAATTTGCATTAAGCTATTTAAATATATATGTATATATATTTTACAGATGTCAAGATATCCTTCGGACTGTAAAGTCTATGTTGGAGACTTAGGAAGTGGTGCAACAAAACAAGAGTTAGAAGATGCATTCTCTTATTACGGCTCTCTAAGGAATGTATGGGTAGCCAGAAATCCACCTGGATTTGCTTTTGTGGAATTCGAAGATGCCAGAGATGCAGAAGATGCAATAAGAGGACTTGATGGAAGAACTATATGTGGAAGACGAGCTCGTGTGGAACCATCCAATGGAAGAAGATTAAGAGATAGGAGTTATTTTAGAAGAGGTGTAGGAAGACTGTTTCATCCTGAAGACAGATGTTATGAATGTGGTGAAAGAGGTCACTATGCTAGAAATTGTCAACGACATAGAAGTATTCGTAAGAAAAGGTAAGTATAAAACACGTTTGTTTCGCATAAATTCTATGGCATGCAAAAAAATATTAGACAAGTAAGCAAGAAATATATGATATATGTTATAGAATTTGATTTTACAAATATATGCTTAAATGTACAATGAAATTAACTTGTAATGATTAATTTTGTATAAGGTATTAGACTTGAGTATATTTTGTGCAGAATGTCGCGTAGCGTAAATATTTAGTAAGTTAGATTTCAATATATTAATTAAAGGAAATCTCTTTTTAAATTAAATGTATGGAACAAATGAAATGCAGGATATAGAACGATATTTGATAATAAAAAGGTCTTATATACTAAACCAAAGTGGTTTCAGTATCAAGAACGATACCGATGTAATACTGACATTTTTATAGGAGAACCAGCTGAACAGGCATACACATGAGAAATGTGTTGCTACTGAGATTCTCGTGAGATTCGCCTTGGGTTCAGTTTGTGATACTACGTAGTTACAGCATAGAGTATCCACGTACTTCGGGTTTCTTTCTGCATTCTACAAGCAAAAGAGGGAAACACGGCCGATGGAGTGGCTAGTTCTGCACACTACAATACTTCTAACGACCACTGAGATCACCTTAAACTGAGTTTTTGCACATCAGCGCTACTGGTATCCCCGATATTCACTCGTCTTACTATCTTTGCCAAATTATCATAATAGATCTAACGGTCACCGAAAGAAAAATTTTGAGTCAATTCATCTAGCCACTCTTCGTCCACACATCCGACTTTCGTGCAATTTCAACTGTATAAGTACTCATCTGTTCTCTCCTTCTTGGCATTGCTATTGCATACTCTACAACTGTCTGCTACAAACAGCTGTGAAAGATGGTACATAACTAGAATAACTATATATTGGAACAGAATAAATGTAATTGGTTTTAAAGTTAGTATAGCATTATATTTACAATACTTGGGAGCTTAGATCAGTTTTATTAATATATTTCCTGAAAAGTACATACAATTTACATTTATATATTGACATTTAAGCAAGAAAAAAAAAAAAAGAAATAGAAAGTATTACGAATAATGAAGATTAATTATTCAAATTACGATATTGTATTAATATTTTCGTGATTATTATTTTTACATGAATATGAAGTAAACTATTATAGTTTTCCTGGGTACTTGTCGCAATTTTTGCAAGCCCAATTATTCCATAAATCTTTTGGTATATTATATAAGATATTTTATAATCTTACATTTATAAAAAATTAAATAAATTTTATATAATATAATTGATATGAACAAACATTCTTCAAGTAAAAAAAATTAGCAACGAAGCTCGAAATTATAGGCAGTTTCGATATAATCATGATTTTAATGTAACGTCTATTTTAGATCTCACTCCAGGTCTTATTCACGGTCAAAATCGCAATCAAGGTCACGGTCTCGGTCACGTTCAAGGTCAAGATCAAGAAGCAAGCATTCACGATCCTCATCCCGCAGCCGTTCTCACAGTAGAAGCGATTATACTAAAGAAAAAATTCGTAATAAACGGCGATCTGATTCTAGAGATCATAGTCCGCGCAGGACCAAATCCAAATCTGTTTCTAGATCTCGCAGCAAATAAAGCGATCTGTATTCTTTATTTGAGATAGGTGTACGAAAATTATTTTTTACGTTGGTAACTATTTGTTCTATCAATTAAACTGTTTCAGGACTAATTTTTTTTCCCAATCCTTTGAAGTATATACATATTTAACGAATATCACTTATGTATCCGTGTTACTGTTAGCAATTGCTACTTCAAATAATTGAAACATTAATATACGTCTCAAATATTTTCTGAAGCACCCATTTCATTCTTTTTCTTTATTTTTTTTTTTTTTTTTTTTTTTTTCAAAATTTTTTTT
>SMSQ01025724.1:79028-101923 GCA_019453375.1 Ctenoplectra terminalis
TTTTTTTTTTTTTTTTTTTTTTTTTGCAAAATTTTTTCTAGAAAATATTTGTACAATGATAGCAGTACATTATCAGTACAATCATTTTTAGTTCTAATGTTTTTTTAATATTAAATTAAAAAATATACATGTATATATTCATGTATATTTAATAAAATGAACAAACGAAAAATACGAATTACTTATTTAATATCTTGATTTAATATTCTTTGCATTATAAGTATTTGACTTTTAGTTCAGGAATAATGTTTCCCGAGCTAATAAATATTTTTATAAAAATTATATCAAATTTTGTAATCCGATGCTTAATAATTTTCCTTAATATTACTTAATTTCCTTCAATGATCTTCATCAAAGTATGTATTTTTATTTGATAGACAAAAATGTTCTTTCTATGATATGAAATTTCATTTTAATGTTTATATTCTGTATTGTAAAATTCGAATTTGTTAGAATTAATATTCAATAAATTTTTTTCAAATACATATACACTTATTGTAATATAAACCATATGTTGTATCTCAAATTGACCCTTAAATTAAATATTAAATTATTTCTTTAATAGAAATGAAGATAGGATCGGTATGTTAACTTCATTATGTACTTCCAAATGGAAGTATCAAATAATGGCTTTTGCTTCCGGGACTAATGCGACTTTTATGCGGTCTATATGTGCAAGTGTTGCTACGTACGCAAGGAATGCTTACATTCCTAAGAACCAACACCTATGTCTTACAACGGATCGCAGAGGGGCAAAGAGAACGCTTGAGAAGTGGGGTAAAGAGTTGTGGTTGGAAGATTGGTGACGAAAGGGAGGAATATGTAGCGATGTATGCAATTGCCTGTTTGCACGATCTTTTGCAGCAGCCTAACAAGTTTCGCGACTTGCATGAAAAATTGTTTGAATGCGTTATCATGTGAGAAACGTATTAAAAAAATTCAATTTCTTAATTTTTTATACAAAATCGTAAGTATATCGTGTATATTGTTATTTATATATTTATGGACAATGAACAAAACATAAGAAAATATTTCTCAAAATTTAGTTTTTCAAAATAACCTTATTTTTTATTGTTCCTTCCGATCGGTCAATGTCCAAAACATTTTCTTTGCAAAATAATTTTTCTGATTGAGGTAACTAATTCGTATAATTCTTAAATATAATAAATAAAACATGAAATATTGATGTAGAAATATTTAACTTATTTCCATGTTATAACTCCAAGCAGAAACATTTTTTTCTTAAAAGAAAAAATTGGTAAGTAACAAATAGAATTATTTGTGAAGTAAATATACGTGAAATCGTGAAAAATGGGTTAACAGTGACATTCCGGATCCTAAATTTATTCTCATCGGTGAAACTAACTCGTTTAATTTTTAGTCGCGTATCTGATTTGTTGATCCTTCCACGTATGTATGTACGTGCAATTGCCGTTTTCACACAAGCACTTTATACCTGTAAATGCTTCAAAGAAAAGACATTGTACCGTGCTCAATTTTTATTTTTATTAATATGAAAATTTTATTTTTAAAAATGTTAAAATATTCCACGAACTCACATTTTGATACTTTACATTTTTAAATATTAACATCTGAAATTATGCAATGTTTTTAACGTCTCTTTGTACAATATTTTAGAATTATTGGACTTTGCATAAAAATAGAAGGAAAAGTAAAAAGATAAAAATAAAATTTCCTAGGAATTAATATAATTTAAAAAATAATACAATATATAATTATTTGGAAGTGTATTGTTACGGTATTTATCGAATGAAATAAAAAATAAAAAAGTGAGAAACATAAGATACAATATAATTTAAAGAATATAATTAAAAAAATAATACAGTAGATAATTATTTGGAAGTGTATTGTTACGGTATTTATCGAATGAAATAAAAAATAAAAAAGTGCGGAACATAAGATAAAAATAAAATTTCCTAGGAGTTAATATAATTAAAAAAATAATACAATAGATAATTATTTGGAAGTGTATTGTCACGGTGAATTTATCAAACGAAATAAAAAATAAAAAACTGAGAAACACAAGAAATGCATATTCCTTAACTTTGATCTGCTGTAAACGCATAAAATAGTCGAAACAAAAATAAACGTCGAATCCAATTTCTAGGGTATCGGATCTACGATGAATTCCTTGGATGCACCGCAGGAGGGTTTCACGAAGTGGGGTAAGGAACAAAGGTGGGGAAGTTAAGAAGAAGGAGAGGGGAAACAGAGAGATCCGTAGCGACGCTTCGTAAGCAGACTCATTTGGTTTTCAGTCACGTATTCGTGATTCGTCGGTCCATTTTATGAGTCGCTTTTACGCTCGTATTCACGCACAGACATTTATAATTCGTGCTTACCGATATCTTGACCGTACGACTCACAATTGTATCGTATCGAGAAAGCAATGAACAAGCAGGTGTAACTAGAAAAGGAAAACAAAAAAAAAAAAAGGAAAGAAAGAAAAAGAAAACGGCAATGACTTCGGTAAAGTAGATCACGGTGTGAGGCTATCCTTTCTGTTAAAAGGCGTCGAGCCAATTACCAGGGAATCAGGTTCAATTAAAAGGCGAGCAACAATCGTCGCAATGACTGCTGCTTATACGAACGATCCTATAACCCAGGAACAGAGCGTAGAGAAGAAGACGAGCGGAATAGTCAATAAAACACTGCACAAGAAAGAACAGGCGACACGCGAAGAAAGCACCGAATTTAGTTCTGCAGATATGATGAAGCTTGCAACAGGTGGTCAGGATCAAGAGGAAATCCCTGTTAATCAGGAAAGGCTGGCGCTTTGCGTGTCGACTAACGCATCGGAATTGCTCGAACAGAAAGTTGAGGATACCGCGGAATATAAAGAGTCCGCTGAAGACGGCGATGTCTCGGAAGAAAATGAAGATACTTCAATCGTCGTCGAAGATAATCGGGATGAGATTATCGACACGAATGATATTAAGAGCGAAGTGTCGAGAGATTGTGATCCGAGTGTAGAAGAATCGGCATCGAGTCCGATCGTATCGACGAAAGCCGATGCGTTTCTCACCGAGTGTGATTCTCAAGATGCAATGTCGGGAACACGTGGAACCGAGTTTTCTACGAAGGACAGCTTTAAGCTGCAAGAACTAGAGAACTCCGTCGAAAGCATTGCTACGGAGATGAGCAATTTTTCTAACAATCTCGAGACGTGTAACGGGGTACACAAAGCAGGAGTTTGTCGAAAAGACGAGGAGGAAATATACGATCCGGAGAGTGAAATGAATTTTTACGAAGCTGTACGTGCAGGAGACGCCAAGTGCGTCGCGGCACTTCTTGCGAGTGACTCGGTACAAAACCTAGACGAACCGGATTGGAATGTTTCAGGTGATCCACCCCTGCTAGTGGCCGCTACAAATCATTGTTTGCCTGTCCTCGGGTAAGAATTTCTCCTGCGAACTGTGAGTTCGTATTATTGTACCGAATAGAATATCGCTATGTTTCTTAAAATTCTATATTTTGTATTTAATTCTTTCTTTTTTAAATGTATGTTTTTAAATTATTATCATTATATATTTTAAATTATTATCGAAGTTAAATTATTGAACAAGCGTGTAATATAGTAATGATATGTTCGCGACTTAGGTTCTCGAAACGTTATCCGTGGTACGAGTGATACGAACAAAATGCTTTTCNAAATTGAGTCATTAATCGAAACTCTGTTGGCTGCTGGTGCTGATCCATCATTGAAAAACGACAGAGGAGAAACTCCTTTGCACGAGTGTCTCGAGTGCGGTGCTTTAAACACTGCGTTTTTACTTATACCGCATACGCCAACCGGTATAATGTCGCGTTACGGTGAAACTCCGTTGCACATTGCCTCTAGAAAAAATTATGCCGACATGGTGGCGAAACTGCTGGAACACGGAGAAGATCCTAGTATACAAGATGCTGGTGGCAATACACCATTGCATCTAGCTTCTGGAAGAGGTTTTCATCAAACCGTTTCTTTGTTGGTCACGTCGCCCCTTGCACAGTTAGAGAAATTGAACACAGAGGGATTGACTGCCCTCCAAGTAGCCGCGGAAAGTGGCTTTGTTAATGCAGTAAGACTGTTACTAAAAGCGGGCGCAGATCCAAGTCAAACTGTTCACTACTGCACGACGATTCTTCATCGTCATCCTGATATCTCTGTTTTAATAGATCACGAATTGAGTAGACGTCGTCAACTCGCCGCTTGATTATCTCTTTGTATCACTTTTCCATAATAGGTTGCTGATTTAATAGTAAATCCAATTAAGTTCTTTTTTTTTTTTTTATTACAATTTAAATTGTAATTTGTAATAGAATTTTGGATTTCAACTTTATTGAGAAACCAATAATATTGTTGGTTGTATTAGTATCCATTTTTTTTTATATTGGGGTATATAAAACAAATATTAGATATTTCAAATTATTAGATTGAAATTTCTCGTATTAAATAAATAATAAAAAAAAAATGTGTTAGAGCTACATTTTCGTAACATACGCGTAATGTTTACAATAGCATAAAGATCATTATATATTTTTATATAGTCTCTATATAATAATCCAAAAAACATCAATCTGATGTTTATTTTTTTACGTGACTTTACAAAATATTTTTAATTCTTCGTTTCGAAATTTAAATGCTGATATGTATTGCGTAAAAAATGCATAACTTTTCTTGATTAAATTTAGTGTATACTAAATAGAATATTTGTAAATCATCGAGTTCAATAAGTTCGTTTATATAGAAAGTTTATAAAATTAAAAAGAAAGAGTTAATATTTGTTAAAATAGAATTTTATAGCAAACAGTGTAATATATGTAAACAAAAGTTGCGTAACGACTTTAAAATACACAGTTCAAAATTACTGTATTCTCCCTTAACGTAAAAAACATATAAAAATAAATTTTAATATTTTGTAAAATATTGTTATATCGTTTAATTGCAGTTTACAATACAGGGAAGTACAGTAACCAATGTTTCAATCCAATAATGTACGTTATTAATTTTCCGACTATCATATTATTAATTCAAAAGAGAGCCAGTAATATTTTTTAAAAAATTACTAATTAATTCAAATTAAATTATATAAAAATTTTTAACAAAGAACGGTTTTAATTTATTGAACGTTTAAAATTGAAAAACTTGTAGAAAGATTTCTTTTTTAAATTAATAAAATTTTTTCTTCGATTTAATTACGAAACGATAAACAACTTTCAGAATATATTATTTAAAAAAATTAACGTGTTGTGAAACGATTAAGAATTATTTTTTAACATAATTACAAAATGACAGTCGAAAAATTAAAATACTTCACAGCCATTACGTTTGGTAATTACACGTTTAGCGTGCTTGCCCAATTTGTCGTTGCGCCACACTTATTTACAATTTCTTGTCGATGCATTGCAACAATACGCGACATTACACATTTTTTTTTATAAATTGCTATGTAAAAATTGCTTCCTTTCTTTCGTGTATTCACTGTCTAAAATGTCTAACGCAACATTCTGTTGATTTTAAAAATTAATTACAGATCGAATCGCTTTTTATTATTTTAGTGAACTTATTTTTTCTTCGTTTCAAAGAACCATGTTCGCAACATATAACGAATACCATAATTACAAGATATTTTTCTAAATATTTTTTGAAAGAAAACACGCGTGTAACATGATTAAGTTTAACTGTAATTAAGAAAGGTTGCACTAGTATTTAAAAACAATTTTTATTACGTTTTTAGATTCGTTGAAACTACATTTGTATTGAAAAAATTAGTTACTAATTAACATGTTACAAAAATCGGTGAATTACTATAAATTTTTTGAAAATTATTATAATAAACTGGCCGGATATAATACTGTCATATTTAAAGACCAGAGCAAGTTTTTATATTTGTAGTAATATAAAAGTATTAATTGTATCACGTATAATAGAACGCTCGCACGTTACATTATTGTTACATTCAATTCGATGTATTGTTCTATGGTACATCCGTATTATGCACAAGGAATGAAGCAATGCTTCCTAATCATTTTCATAAACATAAATTTTTTTTTTTCAGTATTTTATACTAAAATTTATAGTACTTTAAAATTTGTTCCAATGAAACAAATTTTCCTTTGGCACTCTTTAGTATTCTCAAAAACTATTATGTTTCAAATCTGTTACAATTACGAAAACATTTTATTCATCCATTCCTGTTCACATCTCTCTTCTTTTTTTCCTACTAATAATGTAAAATATCTATGTTCTTTATAAGAAACATTTGAAACTTAAATTTAGACTGAAGCTTAATGTAAAATGTACATTAAAAGACACGATACAATGTAATTTTAAATGATATATCACACTGCTATCCTATGAAGCACAAAAATTGACTATTGTCGATATATAAGTATAATAAATGATAAATTTAACTTTATACATATCCACGATGAACATTCCACGTTGGTGCTATTATTTAATACCATGAAGGGAGATATATTTTTCATTTACATTCAATTTATACATATGTATGTTATATTATATAATTTTTTTTTTTGTATTTTCTACATGTGGAACATGTAATACATGGATACCTATAAAATGATTTTTTAAAATGCTGTATTCATCATTTGTTTAGAGATATATTGTTTTTTTAATCGTATGAAGTTAAAAAAAGGAATAAGTTTCAAATGAATTACATTTTAGGATTCATAATTCTCATTCTATTAAATAAAAAATATAAAATATGAGAAAAATTGAATACATTACATAATAAGTTCAGTTAATTATAAGTTACAAGATGAAAAGAAAATACAGCTTATAGCGTAATGCTGTCTTTTTTCACTTACATGAAGCATTCAATGAGAATATTAAATTATTTGATTAATTCAAATGTAATCAATTTTTGGCAATACAATATTCTCAAATATTTCTGAGAACAATATTTATGAACATATTTATTTTAAAAGCAAAATTTATGAATTAAACGATACAAACGAGCTTACAGGTCCAATAAATAAAAATAGGTTCTTTGGCTGCTTAAAGTATACAGTGAATATATGTGATGTGCAGTTATTTACTAAAATAATTTGTATAATTTGTGTAACACTACATGTACTACAAAAACATTCATTCTTCCGTATAGGCATGTTGCTTCTTATTCACTATCAGATCTTTATTTGCACAAAAGTATTTTTGCAAGTGCACTCTGCATTCAAGTCATATTGAACAATAATATAAGATATATATTCAAATGTTTTTCCATATAAAATCATCGTATAATAAAGCAGAACATTTTAGTATCTCATATTAACTTATTCACTACCATTACCTAGTCACATAAAATATATACAATTATCAATAATAACTGTAAAGCAGTTTTAGTTTTATTATAATACAATGAAACATAACACGAAGTATTAGTAATAATTATTAATAAATTTATATGAAACATTTGAAATTTTGTAACAATTATACTTGTTTCTCAACAAATGTCAAATTATGGCAGTGAATATGTCAATATCATGGGACAGCATGTAGTTACATGGAATCACATAATTTCTACTACATTTTTTCCTAATACCAGATTACTACAATATGTACTTAAAATTATTTATAGCATGCAACATTCTTTCTAAAAGTAACTTATATATTCAGTGAATAGCTATTTTTTTTAAGAATAGCATCTGAGAATATTGTAATGTTTCTTTCCTTTTTTTTTTTTCGTTTAACATGTCTATACTCTTGTAAAAAATAAATGACTTTAATTAATTATATTTTCATATTTGTATATGTTACTTATATTTTCTTAATAATATTTAATATAAAAAAAATTATATTCTTAATATTAAACTTGGCAATGCACCATATTTTGTTACCCTATTGTGACTGACCTCTTCTAGTCATTAATAGTTTATGATAGAAAAAGGCTAACAAAACTGTGTAGTAAATATAGTGCATGCTAAATTAATTATATTTTTGTATAGAGTAATAAGTATTTATAAAATTTGTTTACTAATTTTGTATTTAAACTTAATTAGCAAACAATGAATATAATAATAACAATCACGATTAATAAAGTGTTATAGTATAAGCAAAATACAAAAATCCCAACAATGATTAATATTTTTTATTACATATTAAATATGCAAAACGTTGCATAAAAACATATGATAATTTATATTTTTAATGAGAAAGTATTTTGTTAATACAACAAATAATATCTGTACTTTTTTTTTAAACCTTCAGTATTTCAAACATACATATTAGGAACCTTTGGAAGTGAAACTTACCAAAAGTAATGCCATTCAGGAAAATGAAGATAGTAATGTTAAATTATTTTTTTAACCAGTAATAGTTTTTAGCAAAATAATGTTGAAATTTTTTTAATTTGTGCTAAATAATCATAAGAAAAAACCCTTTACTGTTCATAAAAAAAATTTATATAAATAGTAAAACTGTTTGTTTATTTAAATAATAAGCAGTTCTAAAACTTATAGGTATATAAAAAACATTCTGCTATATTTACTAGATAAAAACTTGTAACTTATCATGTTATATATATTTTAATCATATGTTCCTATTATGGATGAAAGTATCTCTTTCAATTATGCATAAGAAACGTATTTAGGCCAATTTATATAGATAATTTATAAAGCAAATAATTATAAAATATATCAAGATCTAAGTAGAGCATGATAATGTTTCATTAAAATTGTGTATTTAAAAAATTTTTTCTCTAAAGAGCAACAAGATTATATGTCTTTGTATATATACATATCTATCATTTATCAAAATCACTCCAAATTATGGCCATAGTTAAATCTTAATTGACTACTTTAAAAGTAGCCATTTAAAATTGTGTAATTATGTCATTGTCACCCTTTTTATGTTATCATAATGACATATACTCTTATTTCAGTTACTCTATTTGAGCCTCATCAATTCCTATAATACAGGAAAATTAGGGTACTTTTACTTCCAAGTTCCCCACAATATTCAATGTAAAAAATCATTTTACCTATAATGTTCTATAAACATATTTGTATATTATACAAAAGAGATTTTTCCTTTGTGCATGCCAACAGCACTTTGAAAAAAGACTTACTTTTTAAAAATACTGTGATATCCATTGTGTAAATTGTATAAAACTAAATGCTATCATATGAATATTAAAATATAAAACAATTCACGAGACATAAATCAAGAAATGCAATTTTTGAATTAAATGCTTTGTGCTTTTACACAACATTGAAACTTTGATTAATATTATACAAAAAGTATACAAACTAATTTAATATTTGTTCTTTGGTTCTATGCCATTCAATGTTTGAATTTGATAAAAAAGTAAAGCGTATTACTTTATACTTTCTATAAAATGCTACAAATATTTATTATGCAGGCACAGTCACGAAATAAAAAATTGATCATTCACTTACAGACGAGCTACGTCTACCAGAAGATGCTAAGTCACTAATTGTGGAATTATGACGTGTCTTCCTTGAACCCTCGTTGTCGTTCACAAGATTTGGGTTGACCGAGTGAGAAAGAGCAGCTGTTTTATTAAAATCTATCGTTGCATATCCTTTTTGCAGCTTATTCGGAGACTCAGGAGGAGATGCAGTGGAATTTGAAATACCATCTAATGGTGAATTCATTGGTACATCCTTTGTGTCCAAATCTAATACAGCATAGTTTACTTCCCTAATTGGACCACCTGTAGGAGTCGATGGAGGCAAAGGTGATTTCTCTGCTACAGATACTCCGGAAAATCGTTTTCTTAAATTTTCAATTTCACTTGGTTCTAGGTTAGCATAACAATGCCTTGTTGCTTCTTCTACGTCAGGCTGAATAGATGGCAATGGTGAAGGTCGTGGTCTAGCGTCAAGAGATTCTGCATGTTCCTGACCAGGACTTATGTTTATGTAAGCATGTCCAGGTTCATTGTTTTCATGTTTGTCCTCTTTAACCTGTATTGTTTCACAAACACTATGAGTTGGAGAAAGTAGACTAATATCACTATTGATATCTACGTTCATATAAGTTGCTACTGAAAGAGGAGATTTCATTTGAGAAGTGATTTCTGAATTTTTGTGCACAGATGTCAGCTCTACCGATGCTGAACCATTATCAGATATAGAATTGCTGACCATACAAGGCCTATAAAAACATATTAAATTATTAACACGATTAATAATATGAAAAATATAAATGATACAATTATATTTTTATTTACCCCTGTATTGCTCTTCTAAGGCTTTTATTATTATTATGTTCCATTTCCAATGGTAAAGAAGACAATACTTCTTCATTGACATAAAGCGAGGACGGATGTGGTTGAGGGAATGGTGGTGGTGGAGGTGGTGGTGGTGCTGGCAGCACAGGAGGCGATGTAGGAGAACTCATGTTTCCTTGGGGCGATATAAGACCGGTACTACTTCCCACACTATCTAATCTGCCAACTCCATTTTGCTGATTATGAGCAAATCTAGGACCCATATGATTATTAGTTCTATTTAATATTGAATCCAAATAATTAGGCTCAACTGGTATTGTCACACGTGTTACTGTTGGACCAGGATGAGAAGCAACTGGAAGTTCTCTTGATATAGTGTCATCTCCACTGTTATTACAAACCTAAAATGAATTTTATCGAAGAAATACTTTTTTATCAGAAATCAGTGAAGAATATAATTTATATTTTATGATACAAGAAAAACAAACCTGAATATTTGTTTGTACAAGATTAAATAAATGTGCAGCTCTACGGCATTTAAAAGCATAAATGCCTGGTCCTGTAGAGCATCTTCTTCCCGATTCGAAGCTAAATATTTTAGCATCATGACCGTATCTTCGTAAACAACGCAATGGCCATTTAATTGGCTGTTTACCACGTTGATAAAGTACTATATCAGTTTCTGTGACTTCTAAACGGCCAGGTGTGATTAAATTACCTAAATCATCTACATTCATCACTTGGAAAATATTTGGATGTAGATCATTAATATCTGTCCTACTATTGACACAACCCATTCTTTTTTATTCTGAAACAAACAAAATAAATCACATTAATTTTGATGCTAAAACATTTTTTTCTTTCTTTTAATGTAACAAAAACATTATCAAACATATAGCAAAATTTAGTTAATTGATAATTTATATTTTTAAGGTTAATATTAATCTCCAAAATTAAATAATAACTCTTTTAAAATATAACATGTTTCAAAATACATAAATGAAAAGAAAAAATTATCAGTTAACATTACTAATTATATCGTCTAGTTATATATTGTTAATTACATTTGTCATTAATTTCTAAGACCTTTTTACTAAATAATTTATATCATTCGTACATGTAAGATACAAATCATATTAGTACAAAGATCATAATAAAAGGTAAATAATATTAAAAACAAACACTTAGAAAAATTTGATGCGAATCTTAATATTAATTTCGAAGATGCACGATTAAATAAACTCAATGTTTTAAACATTAAAACACTCGTAAACGTATTTTAACAATATTTATATACTTACCAAATTCGACATATCCAAAGCATTCAGCACGTTTCTTAAAGTAAATTACTTATTCCTTTACAAACAATACGTAAACATCGTCGCATAACTAATCTGCAGTTCCTTGAAGTTGCCGCAGATAAAAAAAAATAAACCACTGTAAACTGAAATTATTCGACATACATGTGTGAATATATGCATATGTACGTATATTGAACATTTTACATGAAGAAGCAAGTTAGATCATCAATTAACTCTCTCATATTTTAGTAATTCAACGCAAACATCTACGTATGTGTATCAATACTACACATTGCGTATGAATACATATATGTATACATTATTATGAAATAATGATTTCATGATGCAGTTTTTAAAGATAAATAGAATTAAGTATTCTTTTTACCATAAATGCATTTGAAATTGATTTATTTATTATAAATCAGTTTGGAATTGATTTATTTAGTATAAATCAGTTTGGAATTGATTTATTTATTATAAATCAGTTTGGAATTGATTTATTTATTATAAATCTGTTTGAAATTGATTTATTTATTATAAATCAGTTTGGAATTGATTTATTTATTATAAATCCGTTTGAAATTGATTTATTTATTATAAATCTGTTTGAAATTGATTTATTTAGTATAAATCAGTTTGGAATTGATTTATTTATTATAAATCCGTTTGAAATTGATTTATTTATTATAAATCAGTTTGGAATTGATTTATGTATTATAAATCAGTTTGGAATTGATTTATGTATTATAAATCAGTTTGGAATTGATTTATGTATTATAAATCAGTTTGGAATTGATTTATGTATTATAAATCAGTTTGGAATTGATTTATGTATTATAAATCAGTTTGGAATTGATTTATGTATTATAAATCAGTTTGGAATTGATTTATGTATTATAAATCAGTTTGGAATTGATTTATGTATTATAAATCAGTTTGGAATTGATTTATGTATTATAAATCAGTTTGGAATTGATTTATGTATTATAAATCAGTTTGGAATTGATTTATGTATTATAAATCAGTTTGGAATTGATTTATGTATTATAAATCAGTTTGGAATTGATTTATGTATTATAAATCAGTTTGGAATTGATTTATGTATTATAAATCAGTTTGGAATTGATTTATGTATTATAAATCAGTTTGGAATTGATTTATGTATTATAAATCAGTTTGGAATTGATTTATGTATTATAAATCAGTTTGGAATTGATTTATGTATTATAAATCAGTTTGGAATTGATTTATGTATTATAAATCAGTTTGGAATTGATTTATGTATTATAAATCAGTTTGGAATTGATTTATGTATTATAAATCAGTTTGGAATTGATTTATGTATTATAAATCAGTTTGGAATTGATTTATGTATTATAAATCAGTTTGGAATTGATTTATTTATTATAAATCAGTTCGGAATTGATATATTTATTATAAATCCGTTTGATATTTATCGTTTTAACATCAGTATCTTCATTTTATTTGGTAAAAGGCCAGTGTAAATTTTCATAAGCATACGACTGAAACAAAAAATTATAAGAATTGTTAATATTTATTTCTCGATAATTCTTCTGTAAAGATCGTGATTATATTTATAAAATGATATCGGTAAATAAATAAATTCACGTAATATTGGTGTATCGCCAATATTGTACTACTATTCTTCTCGTTAAATTTTCCTTATTCGTGAACACACCGTACGTTCGGTTTATTTTTCGAACACGACCCCGGTGATACACCGTTGTCGAAGTGGTGACGTTGAAAATCGAAATTATGGTGATGATGATTTTGGTTAGAATCTTTTGATGTATGATTCGATCAATCAATTCGATACATTCGACTTAGGTGCATTTTAATTGTCGGTAGAAAAACGTAATAATGCATACTGTTTTTACGCGCAGCAATGCTATTTTAGCATATACGTTGAGCGTTTCGGCGTGCTTAACATTTTGTTGTTTTCTCTCTACAGTATTTATTGATTACAGAGCAAATGCAACTTTAAATACTGTAAAAGTAGTTGTGTAAGTATAGCGAATTTATTTAATAATTATTATAAATACGTGTTTCGAATAAAGTTAATTTAGTAATTCATGATTTTTCATCTTAAATTATTTGCTTGAGGTATTTTACATTTTCATTGTTGAATTTATATACTTGTTATAACATAATGTTGCATTTATCGGTGTACGGTATAAATGATCTTGAAGAATACTATATTATGAAAAATAAATTTTTGAAATTATTTTAATAATTTAACTTTATTTAAATAAATGATAAAACAGCAATGGTTAAAGATATTGTGTACTTATAGTAACAGATGTGATATCTATGTAGTATTGTATTTAATAATTATTAATGTTTTATTTTGCAGAAAAAATGTACCAGATTATAGTGCTTCAAGAGAGAAAAATGACTTAGGATATTTAACATTTGATTTACAAACTGATATCCTTTTTTATATAAATATTGATTTATAGTGTTTATGAAATAGAGTATTTGAATTCATAATGTTTATCAACTTTTTTTGTGTATATTTCTGTGGTTATTTTTTTTTTTGGTTCCTTTTTTATATTTATTTTTTGTCGTACATATAACAAAATGATCCTCAATAAGAAACGAATACTTGAGATTTTTAACAATATGCTATAATCACATAATATATAATTTCTTTACATAAAGATACATCTCACTCCATTATTTAATTGGAATGTTAAACAGCTATTTTTATACCTCACAGCAGAATATCAAACAGAAAATAATCAGTTCAATCAGGTATAATATAAATATTATAGTTTTAGTTTATAATAATATGTTTTAATGCGTTACATTACATAGTATAACCTTTTTACATCCTAGGTACTGTTATGGGATAAGATAGTACTTCGTGGAGATAATGCTGTACTTGATTTTAAAAATATGAACACAAAGTATTATTTCTGGGACGATGGTAATGGATTAAGGTAATTTTTTTTATAACTACTTTATGCTTTAAATAAAACGTTTAATTAAAAATGATATGTATGTATATATATGAATAAAAATGAATAATTTGATTTTTATCTTGTTTTTCAGGGGGAATAAGAATGTAACATTAACATTATCATGGAATATTATACCAAATGCTGGACTTTTGCCAAGTGTTAATGCCTATGGTTCTCACACTTTTGCATTCCCATCTGAATATACCTTATTACGTGTATAACGTACATTTCTATATATGTGATACATTTAATTACATTAATTGTTTTGTAAAATTTCTAATTATTCTACATAACGTCAATGTATAATAAATGTAATATTATTTTTGTGTCATTATTGAATATTAGGTCACAGTTAGTTGTGTTCTTTAGCTACGTCTATTCTATACGTATTTTCTATAAAAATAAAATGCTCAAAATTTAATATTTGATAAAACTGTTTACGGTACGAAAGATCTGAATACATATTTATTTTTTATGATTTTCCAGTGGACTTGTCGAAAGAACGAAAATATTAATTTTGTTATAAAGTCATAACAATGTGATATATTTATTTTCACAATTTTTGCATTTAGCTTGAAAATTCCAATTTTTGCTAAACATTTTTATTAATGCTATGTTCGAAGTAATTTATTACTGCAATTTTTTTCACTTTCACTCGATGACTCATCTTCCTGTTCTTCTTCATCGTCCTCATCGTCGTTATCATCATCATCATCATCTTCCTCTTCATCTTCACCATCGTCTTCCTGATCATAACCGCTATAATTTTCAGATTGATTTCCTACAACAGAGAAGAATGTATACATAACGAGTTATAAGAAAAATAAACGATCGTTAAAACATATATTTTTTACCATAATAGTTGTATCCACCCTCTTCATCGGATTCACACGTTCCTCCTTGACTTTGCCTACCAAATTTATGACTTCTTGCTACAGTGGAATAAAAAACATAGTTTCATAAACGGTTACTTAATAGTTGTAACTTTTTAATTAAACACACATACAAGAAACTAATGTTAATAAGTTACTTACTCGACATACTAAGATCTTTCGTTTGGGATGTTTCAAAACCACATTTAGGACAAGGTATAGGTTTGTTCTTTTCATATTTAAATCCTTTTCTTCTAACATGATCTTCACAATAACATGTTTTGCACCTCAAGCAAGAATATTGTCCTAATCTATTGCACGATTGACCTAAAATTAATTTTTATTAATTAATAAAAATATTTACAACAAACCAAAAAAGAACTCAAAATATAATCTTATAATCTTACATTTGAAGCTTTCTGCCTCTAAAACCTGACACGATGCTTGATGTTCGAATTGATCATCTTCACAAAGAAAACAATTACAAAATGAACATCTAAATATCCTACCACCGTGGTCCCAAACACCTCTTTCACATTCTTGACAGATCGCATCTATTAATGGGCACATGCATGCGTGAGTTGTAAGACAACGTCTTCCGTGACAAATCCATGCTTCACAGTGGTCACATATGGCCCCCTATTTAATATTGTTTATACCTCCATAACTTACAATAATATTTAAAACATTTCATTTACAGATAAGATGCATTTACTTACCACCATGCCCAAGCCGGTAGTAAATATACCAGGATGACGAACAACACAATCTCCAGTTTTCAGCATACACTTTATTTTTCCACAATGAGCACACATTGGTAATCGTTGTACGTTTTGACAAAAGTAACAAAAAGCTCTACTCTTCTGCTTTTTGCCACATTTATCGCATTCCTTTATCGAAATAGAAATTAAAAAATTTCATGTGAAAATATAAATACTTACTGTAATCTACACTTTAACATTTTACAAAAGTTGATGATACTATTGGTTAACCTACTTTTAATTTTATGATGTAAAAAAATATATATGAAATACCAATTTATTTTTTTTTTTTAAATTACAATTTTCCTAAATTCATTTTATCATAATAATGATGATTTGTGAGGTAATATATAGTTACTTGCCATTACTGCATTGCATGGAAATTTGGCTAAATCTAATTGATCTTTGGCGGTTCTAATTTCTTTTTGCCTTAATTTCTGCTTCTCAGCTTTTCTCCTCTGTCCAGTCTTCTTTTTCGGCATTTTGAAACCCTTTATACAAATCTATACGTACAATTACAATTACGTATCTATTTTACACTAACTTAAAAACATGCAGGAAACATTTTCACCTCATATAGGTACTAAAATAAACTTCAATTCGATCGATCGAATCGAATATTTAATTTCGATTAATCGAACGAAGGGTCGAGATTCAAAATTTATTCTCTGTACTTATTTTTGGAACTTTTAATAAAAAATTTATGATCAGGTAATAACAGTCTATATTTCGTCCATAATTATGCATTAACAATTTTTATCTAAAATTCTTGTTCGATTCATAACGAATTGAAATCGCTTAAAATCCATCACAGTTAAAAATTCTTCCAGATAACAATATATAAAAAAAACCAGTATCTTTTTTTAAACATTATTTTATTTATGTAACAGTAACGTAACTATTATACAAAAAGAGAATGTACATTATTGTATCTATGGTTAAACGTGTACTATGTACAATATTGGTTTCTATATAATAGAAAGGTAACACTTTCTAGGTAACAATATATAAAAAAAAGCAAGTATCTTTTTTTAAACATTATTTTATTTATGTAACAGTAACATAACTATTCTACGAAAAGAGAATGTACACTATTGTATCTATGGTTAAACGTGTAATATATACAATATTGGTTTCTATATAATAGAAAGGTAACACTTTCTGGGTAACAATATATAAAAAAAAACCAGTATCTTTTTTTAAACATTATTTTATTTATGTAACAGTAACGTAACTATTATACAAAAAGAGAATGTACATTATTGTATCTATGGTTAAACGTGTACTATGTACAATATTGGTTTCTATATAATAGAAAGGTAACACTTTCTAGGTAACAATATATAAAAAAAAGCAAGTATCTTTTTTTAAACATTATTTTATTTATGTAACAGTAACATAACTATTCTACGAAAAGAGAATGTACACTATTGTATCTATGGTTAAACGTGTAATATATACAATATTGGTTTCTATATAATAGAAAGGTAACACTTTCTGGGTAACAATATATAAAAAAAAACCAGTATCTTTTTTTAAACATTATTTTATTTATGTAACAGTAACGTAACTATTATACAAAAAGAGAATGTACATTATTGTATCTATGGTTAAACGTGTAATATGTACAATATTGGTTCCTATATAATAGAAAGGTAACACTTTCTGGGTAACAATATATAAAAAAAAACCAGTATCTTTTTTTAAACATTATTTTATTTATGTAACAGCAACATAACTATTATACAAAAAGAGAATGTACATTATTGTATCTATGGTTAAACGTGTAATATGTACAATATTGGTTTCTATAGGAGGAAATCAATTTTAAGCGATCAAGATTATTGCTCCAATTTGTAGAAAAGTGCTTCAATATGGCAACCGGTGAACATTCTGTGTTATGTATTCGCTAGATTAAAGTTTTGGAAGATGTTCCCCTTGTGGATGGAAGCCAGTGTCGTCGGCAATGTAATTCACGGTGTATGCAACGTTGGTAAGCGGGTCGACGAAGGAGAAACTGCCCTGAACTCTTAGAAATTGGCCGTCGCTTCCTCCTTCGAGCACTTCTGCGGATTCTTGTTTGGCTTGTCCATCGGAAAGTTGGTAACCATAATTGTAACCGCCGAGACCGACGTTGTCGGAGGGGGTTTCTTTGACGAGGACTGTTTCTTGAGGTACTACCGGAGGAGCTGCCAAAGCAACGGCGACCAGAGCGGCAAAAGTGATGATCTGAAAAAGAATTGAAGGATGAATTAAATGAAGGTAATAAAAGTGGTAAATTTAAATTGAAAGGTTAAGTAAATTGTGTGATTAATTTATCTTAAATTGAGAAATTTAATGTAATTATTTTTGTTGTCGTGTTACTGTACTTATATGTTAATATCTTGGTATTTGTGTTTGTTTAAAAGAAATTTGTGATGCTTCTATTAGGGAATCAACAAATTCTAAGAATATAAAATTGAAAAAAGAAAAAAAATAAATATTATAATATTAACTATCTTAAGATATATAATCATTTATAGATAAATAAATATTTTGGTGTCTGTGTTTGTTGAAAAGAAATTTGTAATGCTTCTATTAGGGAATCAACAAATTCTAAGAATATAAAATTAAAAAAAGAAAAAAGTTAATATTATAATATTAATAATCTTAATTTATATATGTGTATTAATTGTTTGTCTTTGTTAAAAAGAAATTTATAATTCTTCTATTACGGATTGAAACAAATTCTAGGAATATAAAATTAAAAAATAAATAAATATTATAGTATTAATAATCTTAAGATATATAATCATTTATGGATAAATAAATATTTTGGTGTTTGTGTTTGTTGAGAAGAAATTTGTAATGCTTCTATTAGAGATTGGAACAAACTTTAAGAATATAAAATTAAAAAATAAATAAATATTATAGTATTAATAATCTTAAGATATATAATCACTTATAGATAAATAAATATTTTGGTATTTGCGTTTGTTAAAAAGAAATTTCTAATACTTGTATCTTCAAATTTAAGGCAACAATAAAGCAATGAAAATTAACAAGACTAGATTAATGATAATAATTACAAATTTACTTTGTTTTTATTATATCAAAAGATAAGAGTAAGATGCAACAAATAGAAATGAAATAAAAATTAATATAGTTTTCATTGATTATTAAGAAACAAAAAATTGTATCGTTCTCCAATTATTTCACAGTTACGTTTTTGCAGTAAATTCGTAATAAACCTGTATGCCAATTACTCTGATACATACGATTTTCATTTTGGAAGTAGATATGTATGGCTTGTCTCTTTTCGAAGACTGATGTCGATACTGAGAATCATCTCGAATTTTATAGTGGTCCTCCTTCTGCTAAAAATTGTACGGTTCCACCATAAATTCACCTTTCACCTTTTCTCATTATATTAAAGGAGCGAATGCTGATAGTTTAACCTTCATCGTAAGAGCGTGTTAGTTTGGCGAAATTTAAGATTTCGATTTTTTATGACATTTTGTATGGGATTCCCTTGAGAAACTGACTTAAAATAAATTATTAGCTATTTATGAAAACAATAATTGTATTATACGCTTAAAAAAAACGGAAGACAGTATATTCTATCGAAAGATATTAATTACATAATCATTCATTTGGTTTTAGTATGCATCTAAATAATGTAATAAATAAAAGCAACAATTTCATTAAAAAATGATATAGCAATATTTAATACTTTATTTAAATCGTCATATGGGTGTATAGAACATATTTGTATATTTCAAGAACCTTTTTTTTAAACAGTTTGTCTTAAACNCATTTGGTTTTAGTATGCATCTAAATAATGTAATAAATAAAAGCAACAATTTCATTAAAAAATTATATAGCAATATTTAATACTTTATTTAAATCGTCATATGGGTGTATAGAAAATATTTGTATATTTCAAGAACCTTTTTTTTAAACAGTTTGTCTTAAACAATTTTTCTACCTTCAAAAAATAAATTTATGTAGAAGAACAATTTTTCAATTGAAAAACAAGTATTTTTAATAGATGCTATTGGATCTTTGAAAAATAAATGAACATTCATTGGAAATGATTTCAGTTAACCCTCTATAGTTCGAATTTTGTCTGGTTATCAGAAAAAAAATTACGATTAATTACAGTTCTTGACTTTGATTTGAAAATTTTTAAATTAATAATTGCTGTAGATGGACCGTGGTATCACTACGGTAATTAAATTTAATAGTGTAGTGATAACTAAATAAAATAAATCTTTTAAAATATAGATACATTAGTTCGTAACTTTTAAGTCACACGGCACCATAGAGGGTTTTAAGTTAAAATTATTGCGATACTTATTAACCCTCTCTTAAATTTGTTTCTCAACTTATACGCTTTCGTTTCGGATAATTTCGTACGGATCCGCTCGATCGAAGCTTCATCGCCCGGAATATTTAACGAACCGAATTGAAAATTGATCCCTAATAGCCAATTCGGACGATGCTTTTGATCGATTCAGAACAAATATCGAAGCGGTAATAGTTTCGGTATAGGAAGGTTATCTAATGCGGCCAGGGTTTCGAATTTGGGGAATATTAATATTTATTAACCCTCTATAGCCCAAATTTTGTCTGCTTATTAGAGAAAAAATTACGATTGATTACAGTTTTTCACTTTTATTTGAAAATTTTTAAACTAATAATTGCTATGGAAGGATCGTAGTATCGCTACAGTAATACAGTGATCAAATTTAATAGTACAGTGATAACTAAATAAAATTAACTTTTTACAATATAGATACATCAGTTTGTAACTTTTAAGTCACACGGTCCCATAGAGTGTTAAATTAAATACATTTAAAGATTGCGAATAAAGGAATAAAAGAAAACTTTTTTTCTATAATAACTGAAAAAAAAAGAAAGGCCATTAAGATGTTTTGAAATAAATTAATCATTAATATCTATGCAGGATAAAATGCAAATATGTATCTTCATAAATTTATTCAACCTTTCTACGAAGTACTAAATAATTAGTTTTTTACAGTTTCGCATACAAAACGCTTCTTAATTAGTCAATCCCTTTTGCTTGGACGAGTTCAGAAAAATCGTTGATATATTAGGTTGGAAACTATAAAACGGGCGTTTTTTGTTTAGTCTGAGTTCAGCTGCGACCGAGAGAGATACATTGTAACGTGCGCTCCATATGTTTATTTATAAAGCTTAAAGGTATTCTTCTCACTCATTTTGTANCAATTTTTCTACCTTCAAAAAATAAATTTATGTAGAAGAACAATTTTTCAATTGAAAAACAAGTATTTTTAATAGATGCTATTGGATCTTTGAAAAATAAATGAACATTCATTGGAAATGATTTCAGTTAACCCTCTATAGTTCGAATTTTGTCTGGTTATCAGAAAAAAAATTACGATTAATTACAGTTCTTGACTTTGATTTGAAAATTTTTAAATTAATAATTGCTGTAGATGGACCGTGGTATCACTACGGTAATTAAATTTAATAGTGTAGTGATAACTAAATAAAATAAATCTTTTAAAATATAGATACATTAGTTCGTAACTTTTAAGTCACACGGCACCATAGAGGGTTTTAAGTTAAAATTATTGCGATACTTATTAACCCTCTCTTAAATTTGTTTCTCAACTTATACGCTTTCGTTTCGGATAATTTCGTACGGATCCGCTCGATCGAAGCTTCATCGCCCGGAATATTTAACGAACCGAATTGAAAATTGATCCCTAATAGCCAATTCGGACGATGCTTTTGATCGATTCAGAACAAATATCGAAGCGGTAATAGTTTCGGTATAGGAAGGTTATCTAATGCGGCCAGGGTTTCGAATTTGGGGAATATTAATATTTATTAACCCTCTATAGCCCAAATTTTGTCTGCTTATTAGAGAAAAAATTACGATTGATTACAGTTTTTCACTTTTATTTGAAAATTTTTAAACTAATAATTGCTATGGAAGGATCGTAGTATCGCTACAGTAATACAGTGATCAAATTTAATAGTACAGTGATAACTAAATAAAATTAACTTTTTACAATATAGATACATCAGTTTGTAACTTTTAAGTCACACGGTCCCATAGAGTGTTAAATTAAATACATTTAAAGATTGCGAATAAAGGAATAAAAGAAAACTTTTTTTCTATAATAACTGAAAAAAAAAGAAAGGCCATTAAGATGTTTTGAAATAAATTAATCATTAATATCTATGCAGGATAAAATGCAAATATGTATCTTCATAAATTTATTCAACCTTTCTACGAAGTACTAAATAATTAGTTTTTTACAGTTTCGCATACAAAACGCTTCTTAATTAGTCAATCCCTTTTGCTTGGACGAGTTCAGAAAAATCGTTGATATATTAGGTTGGAAACTATAAAACGGGCGTTTTTTGTTTAGTCTGAGTTCAGCTGCGACCGAGAGAGATACATTGTAACGTGCGCTCCATATGTTTATTTATAAAGCTTAAAGGTATTCTTCTCACTCATTTTGTAAAATTTTTTCGTCTTTGTATCCCATTTTTATTTTATTTTTATCCTAAACCAGATGGAAACAAAACGCGATTTACATCTACTCTTGTTGTACGAGTTTAAATTAAATCATACCGCGGCTCGAGCTTCGAGAAATATTAATCAGGCATTCGGAGATGGATCCACCGATGAAAAAAATGCTCGATATTGGTTCGAAAAATTTCGTTCCGGCAATTTGAGTATCGTGAACGAGCCTCGAGGAAGACCACCGGCCCATAT
>SMSQ01025725.1:2747-17669 GCA_019453375.1 Ctenoplectra terminalis
TGGAAATGCAAAAAGCAAAAGTCTGTAGCTCTTTCGACAATGGAGGCTGAGTATATGGCACTATCTGAATTGACCAAGGAAATTATTTACATGAGAAACCTGCTTGACCATATGAAAATTTACGAATTGATAAAAGATGCTACGCCGATAAAATGTGATAACCAAAGCGCCATTGAACTATGTAAAAACAGTGTATACCATGCACGTAGCAAGCACATTAGTATTAGATTTCATTTTTCCCGAGAAGCGCAAGAGCGGGGAGATATAGAAGTAGGATATTTGAACACTAATATAATGCCAGCAGATATGCTTACAAAGCCTCTCACTAAAGACAGACATGTGAATTGTGCGAAATTATTAAACTTGTTAAAGTAGACTAAGTACAGATAAGAGATACTTCGGCACGTAGATAAGGGGGAGTGTTGGAAATACCGCGAAATATCTACGCGCCTGCGTATGGCGAGATGTGTGAAGTTAGTTATAGTAAAATGAAGATCGGCGACCACGTTGTGCCGGTCGTCCGGTTTAGTCTTAGCCCAAGTCTCAACCCAACAATATTTAATGGTAATATTAATTATAAATATTTAACGATATTTAATAGAATATAAATTGAATCATTTTTTATAAATCATATTATTAGATAAAGTTCAAAATTTACTATTTATTATACATAATTCAAATCTACAGTTTGGCAATGTATTTAAAAATAAAAATCCACAGACTAATAATTAGATCAATTTCACAGAATATAAATTGAATCATTTTTTATAAATCATATTATTAGATAAAGTTCAAAATTTACTATTTATTATACATAATTCAAACCTATAGTTTGGCAATGTATTTAAAAATAAAAATCCACAGTCTAATAATTAGATCAATTTCACAGAATATAAATTGAATCATTTCTTATGAATTATATTATTCAATAAAGTTCAAAATTTATTATTTATCACACCTAATTCAAACCTACAGTTTAGCAATGCATTTAAAAATAAAAATCCGCAGTCTAATAATTAGATCAATTTAATAGAACATAAATTGAATGATTTATTACAAACCATATTATTCCATGAAACTTAAAATTTATTTAATCCAAACAAATAATAATAGAAAAAAGTTGGAAAATAATTTTTTAACAGTTCATGGTAACCTGTTTCATGAGTCAGGTCGTCCATCAAGACCAATAACAACGAAGAATTAACGTATATACTGTAGTAACAGGCATAGAATCTCGACTTTCAATCCCAGAAGTCGTTTATTGATTTCAGTTCATGTTTCTCATTTTTTTTCGTCTCCTACAGTACCATCTTGAACACAAAAGATATTGACACTTTTACACTTCACGCGGTCATTTGAACTGGCTTCGTGAATAGCGTAGGCGGCCGGAGTTTTCCGATCGAACGCGAAAGGGACCGAATTATACCGGTTCAAACTCGCACCGCGGGAAAGCTTGCTGGGTGGTGAGTGCACGTGTTTGTATCCTGCGCAATTAAATCTGTTGATTTGTTTGAAATAAGTAGCATTATTGATCTTTTACACGAATTCGTTAGTGTTATCCTTAGGGTTGTTGTAGCAGTGTTTTTTTTAAGTAGTTTAACGTATTGTATCTTGTTATAACCTGTAAGTGGCTTCGCAGGACCGGAAGTCCGTTGGCAGAAACTACGACGTAAGGTTTCAGGCAATTTATTAGTCGAAAAATAACATTTCTTGTGTGTATGATACGAAAAATGTTAACGTTTGCTTACAGAGAGAAGGTCGTGATACTGTGAGCAGAGTTAAGCGAGTTATTCTAGCGAAATCGAGCTTCAGAGATTGGAGTCCTGAGTGGCCACGTTAGAACGCATCTTTCGCTTCAAAGATGAAACACGTATGTCTCGAATAAAAAATAAGTAAAATTCTTAACTAACTAAAAGAGACCTTATTTTTTAAAAATGTATCTTGAATCTTTTGTACTTATATTTTAAACTTTAAATCAAATCAATTTTTTGCTTGGAACTAGCTTTGTGTAAAAAGAAATTTTTTTATTGTTAGAAGTCAGAATATATATATATTCTGATCTTTCTTATATACTATATATACTGTCTTTCACAACAAAATCAAATTTTTAACATAGAGAATTTATAGAAAATAACTTATACTTTGATATATATATATTTAACATATATATTCTATATGTTAAAAATTAGATTTTGTTGTGAAAGATCAAAGTACCATAGAAAGTTGGAATCATTAAACAGATTGATAGTTAGTTTCAATAATGGAATATTATGTTCAGTAATGTTTGATCCTACGGTGTTAATATGTTACAGAAAGTAAAAAATAAGGTATCATAGTTTTTAATTAGTAACAGAATTTATTTTTATTATGACTCTGTTGCTTCGAGTGATATTAATATACTGCAGATTTTTATGCATTTGTGGAAAATTTGAAAGGACAAAAATTTACAGAATGAACATAATGAGCAAAGATATATAAATAAACCTAGAGTATAATATTCATTTTACTATTTAGTGAATAAAACAATTGCCTATCTAGCTTCTATTCTTTTAATTATATTCTTAAAAGTATGAGTTTGCATAAGAATCTGCAGATTACGTATTAATCTTAATTCATTAATCTGTATTATTATTACTTATTATTAACATACTGCAGATTTTTATGCATTTGTGAAAAATTTGTAAACACAAAAATATACAGAATGAACATAATGAATAAAAATATATAAATTAACCTAGATTATAATATTCATTTTACTATTTAATGAACAAAACAATTGCCTATCTAGCTTCTGTTTTTTTAATTATATTATTTTGTGAGTTCTTAAAAATGAGTTTGCATAAGTATCTGCAAGTTACATATTAATCTTAAATCATCAATCAGTGTTATTATTACTATATTATTATTACTTATTAATATACTGCAGATTTTTATGCATTTCTGAAAAATTTGAAAGCACAAAAATATACAGAATGAACATAATGAGAAAAAATATATAAATTAACCTAGATTATAATATTCATTTTACTATTTAATGAACAAAACAATTGCCTATCTAGCTTCTGTTTTTTTAATTATATTATTTTGTGAGTTCTTAAAAATGAGTTTGCATAAGTATCTGCAGGTTACATATTAATCTTAATTCACTAATTCATATTATTATTGCTTTATTATGTATTATATCATTGTTAAACTAAATTCAGCATCTACCATGAAACTATATATCATCTTAATTGATTGACAATTAAATCTTATTATACTCTCATTAAAATAATCCCCAAAAGCAAATAATTGACAGAAATAATCAGATAATAAGCTTGCAGCACAAAGTATAACTTATTTCATTTCCACTCTATTAGTCATAGATAGAATTTGTTTTCACAATTTTTCTTTGTATCTCTGCTAAGATTCCAATTAGGGAGATTACATTATTAACAAATGAATTTGTATTGAATCACTGGCACAGCTTAATGAATATCTTTAATGAGAGTACTTTTGTTTCTTTGATGTACCCACAATTAATCAAAATTGCATAGTCCACAGGAATAACTTAGTTCCTATCTGATTTATAATTTATAATAAAGTATAGAAGCGTCTTATAAGATTCTTAAGTCGAAAAGTCTGTGAATCGGAGAAGGCGCAACGAATTCAAAAATCCTTTGAACTAGAAAATTGAGAGATTGAAATAATTGTAGCCAATTTCTTTGACCTTCTTCCCTCTAGGTATTCATTGAAAGTTTACAGCGAGTTGGTAACTTCGGATACTTACGTGTAAAACGTAACAAAATTCATTATAAAGGAAGCTTATATTACCACCAAGTTTGCAAAGATGCTCGTGATAAATATGCATTATCAAATGTGACCCTGCTTCTTGATAATAAATTTGAATTTTGATAGATTCGAGCATAAAATACGATGCTTTAATTATTTAATAAAAAATAATAAAGCGTCGATTTAACACGCTTTCTTAAAGCAAATTGCTTTATTTGTAAAGGATCTGATGTAGGGATGGATTTGAACCTAATTTTTAAGTTCTCGGTACTCGAGTCCGAAACTTTGTAAGGTTTCGAAAGTCTCGAAATTTTAAAAACTTAGGTTTCAATAATGTTTATCCATAAATCGTTATTGGTTGTAGGTAAACGAAACGGAAACAAAAATATCTAATTCAGATTCTTGTTGAGAACACTGATATCCAAACGTTTTCTAGATTTAATTTATTTCTCTCTTTCTCTTATTCATCGATTTTGTATTTTTTCCTACCTAAATTTCAAGGATTTCGAATAAAAAAAATGTAGTTTCAAGCTTTAGTTTCGAGGATAGAATTGTTCATTATTTTTTATAAAAAATGTGGATTGAGATTTGTTTCCCTTACATTACGTATTTTTTCGAGTGACTATCATTTTTATTTCTTTGGACATAATAAAGCTCGTTTTAATCGTAGGTAATTTTACTGTTAATCTTTAATTCGTGAGATGAAGTATGATATACTACGATTATTTTCTATTGGAATATTAAATTTTTAGATTTTTTTTTGTTTTTTTTTTAAGTATGCAAACAGTATTAACCCGTAACGCTCCTTTGGCTCTCCTACGGAGACATTCTTTTTTAACACTATTCCTACCAGGACCGGTCAAATGACCGTTTTTAAATTTTCATTTGGAATTTCCTACATTCAACGTATGTGAATCGCCTTTAAACTTTACCACTTTTCCTCATATATATGTATGATATATTTTTCAATATTCACTTATTTTTCTATTGTTTATTTTCCGAGAAAAATTTGTAGTCTGTCTTACCTACCACGACCGGTCATTTGACCGGTAGTACGATTTATACATTTTTGTAAGAGTTTCTCTCTAAGACTCAATGCCAAAACTATAAAGTCGTTACAAACGAAAGGTAATGTAGTTATGACACGATTTTATCCGATAAGTGCCTTCCAGAAAATGGTTTACGGCACTTCCAAGTGTTTACAGTTCTCGCTCGACTATCGGGCTAGCGGTGTTTATTTGCTCGATTGATATCCGATACGGTCAAGATCCTCGAATGTTCTACGCCATCCCATCTACTATGACGTAAAATAAATAAACTTGTGACTGAAGGAAATGTATAGACGTCTTCTCACGAATTCAAATCAGTATAGTCTTGCGACACGAACAGAGTGCATCGAACGTGAAAGTCACAAAGAGCATACTTGGCAGTCTTTTATTATTATTTTGTAATATTTTATATCGTATTACGTGTTATAAGTGCCATTTTCAAAATAGTGAACAAGACTAACAATACGTCGCAGTAAGTTTCACATTTTATCTTTTATTCTTTTTTTTATCTATTTTGATTTACATTTTCATATTTTAGTTTTTATTTTTGTAGAATATTTGTCCCCAAAATGTCAAGACGTTTGAGGAGTGCGAATGTATTATTAGAGAGAATAAATGATATCGATGCAGAATGTTCTGAAGATGATCAGGAAATTCTGGATATGGAAAATAACAATACGGAAAATTATGATCCACTTGAAACAGATTCGAACACCGATGAGAACGAAGAGAATATTTCGAACGTACGTAGACGACGAAAGAGAAGGAGATTTTTAGTTAGTTCCGATAGTGAGAATGAGGAAGAGGTAAGCGAAATTGCGATGGACGGAACTGTTTGGCAGGAAGTAAAAATAGGGTCTAATCCTGGAAGAGCACCTGGTCATAATATTTTTAGGGAAACATCAGGCCCGACTGGGTACAGTAAACGTAATATTATGAAAGGCGAAGTTAGGACGGCATTTTCTGTGATAATTGATAAGAATATAATCGAACTTATAAGAAAGTGCACAGAGGCAGAGGCATTTAGAGTGTTGGGATATAAATGGGAACTGTCTACTGCAAAGTTATATGCATTTTTTGCAATTCTGTATGCACGCGGCGCATATGAGGCTAAGAATATAGATATAGCACTTCTATGGAATAAAAAGTGGGGCCCGCCTTTTTTCTCAAATACTATGAGTAGACATGACTTTACGGAGATTATGAGATTTATTCGATTTGACGACAGAAATTAACGAAGCCAACGGTTACAAACCGATAAATTTGCTATGATTTCCGAAGTTTGGTACAAGTTTATTGACAACAGTCAAAATTGTTATAAACCAGGACCATATATTACTATTGACGAACAATTGTTTCCAACGAAAGCAAGGTGTAGATTTACTCAATACATGCCCAATAAACCGGACAAATTTGGTATAAAATTCTGGTTAGCATCCGATGTGCGTAGCAAATATATAATAAACGGCTTTCCATATTTGGGAAAAGATGAAAGTAGAGAACCCTCAGTTCCTCTTGGAGAGTTTGTCACTATGAAATTAGCAAAACCGTATGTAGGATGTGGAAGAAATATAACCACGGACAACTTTTTTACAAGCCTACCTTTAGCAACAAAACTTTTAGCAAAAAAAACTACGATTGTTGGGACAATTAGAGCAAATAGAAAAGAGCTACCAAGACTGGCAAAACTGAAAAATGACGACATGGCGCTTTTTTCAACCAAACTCTATCGCTCAAATAATTGTATGTTGACAGTTTACAAAGCCAAACCAAGAAAGAAAGTTCTAATTCTCAGTTCAATGCACAACTCCGTACAAATTGAAAAAAATGACACCCGAACACCGGAGACAATTCAATTATATAATAGCACCAAGTTTGGCGTAGATGTGACCGACCAAATGGCCAGAAATTATTCGGTAAAATCTAAATCTCGGAGATGGCCTTTGCAAGTATTTTTTAATATCTTGGATTTAGCCGGGATAAATGCATGGGTGTTATATAAAGAAACTACGGGAGGAGAAATTACAAGACAGGAATTTCTATTTCAATTGGCAGAAGAACTTGCCATCGAATACCAACAAGAGCTCGGCAAAAAAAATCAACCAATACCCATCGCAAGTACAAGTACAGGTTCTCGTGAACGGAAAACATGTCAGATAAGGTATTGTAAAGATAATAAGACGAACAAAATCTGTCTAAAATGTAAAAAGTACGTATGCGGAAAATGTACAGTTGAGAAGCCCATTTGTAAAAAATGCGACGAAAACGAATAAAATGTAGATTATGTACTCTTGAATAAAAGAAAATATATTTTTATACTGGTAAGCTGGCTATTGGTCTGCATTCAATATTGAAAAATATAAGTTGTGAAAGACCGGTCATTTGACCGGCCGCGGTAGGAATAGGTATACGTGAAGTGTCGGTAGGAATAGTGTTAAACACGATTACGCTCAATTTCCAAAGATATCGCACCATGTTAATTTACAAAATAAAAAATTTATGTTTCTTTTACCCGAGAAAAAAGAATACTTATAAAATGAATAAAAACAAGTACTTTCACGAGCAATACTAATTTTTTCCGTCCAAAATAAAATTTCTTTTCTTCGGTGATAAAGAAAATCGCATGGAGCGCAAACGGTTAATAATATTTGATTTCTAATAAAAGATCCTGCGCTTCTCAAACACCGCCTCACCACTTAAGGGTTAAATATCGGAATATTGAAACTCCTATATAAATATTCAAACCTCATACCTAATTGAAATAACAATTCAGCGAATCGAATTCGAAATAAAATATTTCAATTATTTTATATTGTATCGTCTACCAGAAGTTTCATCCTTGCCTTCAGTCATCTTTAGTACTGTTTAATATTTAGTTTAATTCTGATCGTATTAAATATTAGGTTGCCCCAAAAGTTTCTTTCATTTTATTAATAAGTAATGGACGCATAATATTTTATGCTGTGCAATATATTATTATTTTATATAGAATTCGTTTTGTTCTATTTTTTTCCTCCATCTCTCGATCAACAAATAAGGGTAAATATTTATTTAAACATTGCTGAACGAAACCGTTGCGGGAAGATAACGAAAGAAGCTTTCGGGACAACCTAATATAAATCCAAAGCTCCAACAATTCTAATGGAATTTACGAAATACGTTACAATTAGTTTATCTGTTCCATCTAAGATTCACCGAACAGAGGTATTGAATTACGAAATAATCTAGGAGAAATTGCGAATGCACGCTTCATCCGCGTCATCGGACTTACCGTGGCTCGGCATTAAGCTTTAAATGAAAAATTAGCAGCAGTTGCTCGTTACCACTTTACTCTCGCATAATGTCATTAGACGCTCGTAACAAGATTATTTATCTCTTTATAGCTACGCCAAAGCGATCTTAACGAGAGGGAGCAGGCTTGTTGCAACACAACTCTTCATCCTCGCCTTCTTCCGAAGGCTACCTTTTGAATTTTCAACGTCCCTTTATTTTATCAGCATTTTCATTCTTTTGCCTCGTGGAAATTAAAATACGTGTTACGTGGCCCCGTTACGGTAAACCGTGAAATTTTCCATAAGTCTAATGTAAATTATGAGATGAAAATCGTTGCTCTTTCAAGCGAGCAAACACCAATTCATCCGGCCACTTATTTCATTTTTATGAAACCGGTGTTGGGAAAAGTGGATAAACGTTTTAATAATAGCCAATTGAAATTTCAGATGCAATTTGTTAGGTAATTTTGCCAATCTTTCCGCAATATTCTTTCTCATTGTTCCATTCGTTGTGATCATATTTATAGCGTATCGGAAGAGCTGAACGAAGATCGCGAAAAACTAAAAATGTCCCACCATCCATTGTATATCAAAAATGTGGGACACGTTTAATCCCAACGTCCTTCACAGAGTTAAACAATGTTTAACAATTTTATTACACAGTTTTTTAGGACATAGTAAACCATTAAATTCTGAATCTAAAAATTTCTGGATATCTGTTATAGTTTTCAAGACATATAGGAAACTTTAAGGGCTGTTTTCACCCTGGAAAACCGAACATCAGCGGATAAAAAGAATAGCGCGATACTCAGTTCAATGTCCTCTACAAACCTGCAAAGTTTCAAATTTTTTTCAATCTTCGAGGTACCGAACGTCCCTTGTTAGATAGTTCTAGCGAGCACGCTCAATTTCGATTCACTTTTGCCCAAGCAACCAGCTCATATTTTACACTCTAGCATCAATGCTACTGTATTATGTATTAAGTTCGTAATCTCAAATGATTAGTTCAGCTCCGATGAATTTGATGCATCTGACTCGTGTAGATTGTAACCGACTTAGGTTGTAATTATGTTCGCTGCAGAAAGGGTAGTTCGACTGACTTCGGGTCGAAACGGATAAACCTGGCTGGTTTGAAGCAGCCCGTTATAACAGGAGAGCATCGATGTAGCTTTGTTCGTAATGCGATTTGAAAATATCGAAGAAAAGTGTTAATGTATGCAAAGGATAATCCAATCGTGTTGCAACACGGACCAAGGTGTAATTAAATTTACACCGCTCCAGTTGGCCTCGTTAAAGGGAGAAACTTGGGATTTTTTCAAATTGTTATTCATCCCCTTGTAACTCTTTTCTATGGTGGCAGGAGGGGGTGCACGGCGCGATGCGTAATGAAATTGTCTTCATGGTTGCGGATATGAAATCCAATACGACAGGGGAAATGGTTCTATTTTTGTGTTCAAACACAGGGATGAGGCAGTAGGAAAGGATATCGAATCAAGAAGAGTGCTTGTGAATTTAGTGGTATATAGGTTGTTTGAGAAATTGGTTTTGTCGAGAAAGCTGCTTTACTTGGACAAAAGGAGCTGATCTGAAATTCGCTGTGATCGATTCTTCTTTTAGTGCATGTATCTTTGGACGATTTTTAACCACAGTGTTGCGAACAGCGGTTCTCCGATACTACCTGTCGTAAATTTAATAGATACTATACGATTGTGAGTCTAAAATGGTAAAGTGGTGCATTTTCGAATATTCCCGAGCATAATGCTAATGGGAATACCATTCGTTCCTGAATATTCCTGAACGCGACGTTAGCCCTTTGTTTTACAATCGCGAGTCACGTTCCTGGCGCAGATTATGATCCAAATGACAATAAAGAGACACCGAGTAACAAAGTTTAATTTTAACTTTAACCGTTGTATCGATTTATGGGATCGAGGATTACCAAATGCAAAGTATAGAATATTAGTGTCGCGTACGCGAAGTTTGGAATAAATACTCGCACCGGTTCAAACGCGTTAAGGAATATAAAAGAAACACGGCTTCGGGGTCAAACGATACTTACGATACTACAAACGATAAAACGATACTTACCCCTTGACATACAAATAAAACAGAATTAGACGCGTCCCAGGAATTCTATTTAATTTCGTTCAACTGAACCGTTGCGCGAACTTAGAGACATAACGGAATATCTATTATATAATACAATACTAATAATAATATAATACTAAGTATGGTGGGTGAATGAAGGTGGGAAAAGGATAGGAAGGTCGTTTCGTTCGGGGCCTGCTAGTGGACTCGTCGATAAGGCATCCTAGCAGGCCCGTGCCTTAGACGCGGGAATGTTGAAGTTAGGAGAGGGATCGGTATAAATACTGATCGTACTGTTTTCGAAGATTTGCGGAAAAGTCGGTGTTGTAGGTCCCTCTGATGACGGAGTGTAGGAGGGTCGCCACACTAAGTATCGTTTAATAAAGTTGATGCACAATATTAACGAACGATTATTGAATAATAAATCAGCCGATCTGTGGAGTAGGAAACTTTTTCAAACAGAAAGAAACAGCATTCAAATGCAATTCTTAACGTCTCAAAGACGTCATTCTACGCCAAGTAGTTAATGCGAATACTGCTGTTGATCTCGTTAAGACGGCTACAATTGTAATTATTATACAGAGCGTCCCAAAAGGTCTCTAAGTCCCTTTAAGAGGTGATTCCTGAAACGATTCCAAGCAATTTTTTCATTTGCGAAAACCGTCATATGCAAGTTTGTTAACGAGTTATTAACGAGAAAGACTAACCAATCACGCCGCGCTTGTGCTTCTGTTATAAGTTTTGTTTAATATTCATTAAAAGCCGCTTCGATACGTTCTGAGTTGTTCGTGGCAGCACAAGCGCGGCGCGGAGACAACGCTCTCGCTGGCGGCCAGCCGTCTTGCTCGCTCTGTGATTGGTCAGTGTTTTTCGTTAATCACTCGATAATAAATCCGAATTTGACATTTTCGCAAAGTAATGTATATTGGGCTCTCCGTGCCCTTTTCTCTGGGTCATCGGACTAGCAACGTGAAAAAAGACATTTTTGCAGCTGAGTTTTTCTCGACATCTGTACGCTCGCTTTCCGTGCATCAGCTGGTCGCCAAATGTCAGCTAGCCGATGACCATAGCCGTCCTTTGCAGCACGACGGGTTTTATGACCCGGGAGCTTTCGCAGTCCTTCATTCCTTGCGTTCAGAATTTATTTATTTTCATTCGAACTTATTGCAGACAAAGTGTACTTAGACTGTAATCTTGTTTCTCTGTGTCAGATGAAAGATTATTTTCCAGAAAAGGACGAGTTCTTTCGGACAGAAAAAGAAGATTACGATCAAAGTGCACCGATGTGTTGAGTGTAATAAGTTGCAACCGAATAAATAAAGTTTTAATCATTTTGTTACAATTACTGCGTTTCATTTTGCTTCAGCCGCTTCTGTTGTTCGCTTTAACGATATCTTAACGATATTAACGATATATCGCGAAGCATCAATAAAGTACCCATAATTTATCGTTAATCGATAGTTACAGCTTTAGGTCATAAAAGTCTCCGGCAATCTTAGGTATTTAGCCGATTTTGTGAATAATTATATAGCTTTGGAAATGAAAAACTAAATAAAAATCTGTTTTTGAGAAATATTTGAAAGCTCATTTTATGGTAATGTATTGGGTTGTACCGAAAGTTTCTTTCGCTATCTTCACGTAGTGGCTTCATTTTACAGTGTTTGTATAAACATGCAGCCTAATTTGTTAAATGAGAGACGAAGGAAGATAATAGAGCAAAATGGATCCTATATAAAGTAATGATATATTATAGAAAGTAAAATATTACGCATCCATTATTTATTAACCGTTTGAGTGCGGAAGAATTTTCTTATGTATATGCTAAAATTGCGGAATGAAATGCGTAGTATTTTTTGGGGAAAATTATAAAAATGGTTATAATTAACTCCAATTATTATAGAAAAAGTAATTTTTACTAACAAAAATGTTTTTTATTCTCAATTTTTGTACATAAAAAATTTTGTTGTAAAAATTATCTCTTGTCCGTATAGATGTAATGATGATTAAAAAAATTAAAATCGAAATCTATCTATCTTTTTACATTGGCTCATTTTTTCTGCCGTACCACTATCCACGGCTCTACTATATTTTACCATTGTGTTTTATTTTAATTCTTATATTATTAAAAATCACAACTGAATGAAATTAATAAAAAACTGCAATAGATATGAATACAACTGTTGTCAATTTATGCGAAAATTATCCTAACGAACAGCAGCGTGATCGCGCGTCTCCGCATTCCTAGCACAAACAAGAGAAGCGCGATCGCGCTTCTCCGCATTTTTGGCATAGGACAAGCGAAGCGCGATAGCGCTTCGCCGCACTCAAACGGTTAATGAAACGAAAGAAACTTTTGGGACAACCTAATATAATATTTTTAAATAAATATAATATAATATGTATGTGTGTGTTAGAGGTTTATTTTAAAGGCAGTTTTCGGGTTGAACTTGGGAAATTTTTAAGAATTTAATTATTTTATTCTTGCTGTTTTTCTGTTACTAATAAATAGCGTGTAAGTAGCTTTCATCCGCTCGTTGCGAAATTCCAATCCTAGACACGCGATGCATGCATTTTTAAAAAGCATTTAGTTCCAAGATAGTTGTGTGACGAATGATGGAAAATTAAAGTAAAAGCTCTAAGCTCGTCAAGTTTTCATTTTCTGAAGAAGCCATTTGGTAACGAGGAAAATTCTCGTTTCTGTTTAAGAAGCGAATGCCTCCAACTTTTGTCGATTCTTTGCTTTGAACAACTTTTTTATCTTCAATTTAAAACGTGACCGTGTAGGACTACCAACTTGTAACACTCAGTCCACTTTTTCCCCCCATTGTGAATCGTAACACGTTTTTTCATGTTGTTATATTCTGTTTGGTGCCTGGTACAATTGCCAGAGAATAATAAAGCACCAGAGGAGAAGGAACGGAGTAACGATGATTTTATTAAGTAGTATAAAAGAACAAAAGATATTTCTCCATTAAGTTGTTTAAATCGAATTATATGCTTCAATCATTTTTAGTGTTGAAATATATGACTAACATCTTTTTTTATTTTATATTTATTATATAATAATTTAATAATATTATAATAATATTTTATATTTATTATATTATTAAATAATAATAATAATAATAATAATTTTATAATAATAATTTAATAATATTATAATAATATTTTATATGTATTATATTATTAAATTATTATATAATGAATATATAAAATAAAAAAATATGTTAATCATATATTTCAACACTAAAAACGATTGAAGCATATAATTCAATTTAAACAACTTAATGGAGAAATATTTTTTATATAATATAATAATAATATAATAAATATTATTATTATATTATTAAATTATTATATAATAAATATATAAAATGAAAAAAAGATGCTCGTAGTATCTATAAAGTTTCTGGTAGATGTACTAAACGATGTTTATTTTTTAATAAACGATAATTAACAAAGTCTTGCATTGAGCTTTATATTTCGCACATGGTATAATTCATTTTTTTAATTAATTAAATTAACGAATTCTCCGCGATGAAGAATAATTCTAAATTTGAATTCCAAACAATCTAGTTTATATCTATAAATAAAAAAATTACCAAAGCGTTTCAATTCGGATAGAGAAAAAAGAAAAAAACGTTCTGCAATCCCAAGTTTACAATTCACAATGAATTTTATCGAAAGTATCTTCAATCTTTTCGCAACGCAATTCTACAGTAGGAGAGGTAAAATATGCTAAACGAGTGAAAAGGCTGGCAGAAATACACGTGTCCCGTCTCCGTCGCAAGAATTCCGTGCGTCAGCGGTTGATGAATTTTCATAGGGGAAACTTACCCTGTAACCCCCCAAATGTTTGACCAGACACGTAAAAGTTGCGTCCCTTCCGAGCGGCACCGTCAGATTCGTGATAGGACCAGCAAATTCGGGTTGAGAAGCACCGCCTGAAACAGATACGATGCACGTGAAAAACTTCTCGGATTTGCATATCTTGCTCACTGAAATTCAACGACATGACGTTCATTTACTAAGCGAGACACAGTCGGTGAAGAATGACCGAACAAGGGAACGAGGAAGCGAAGATAAGTTTCGTTTAATAAATGGAAGGATTCGCAGCGGTGGAGCGTTGGAAAATCAATTGCGTGGTTTTTGATTCGTTAAAATACACGAAGGCTAGGGTGAAACTGTTTTTGTTGTTAACTTCTTTGTAATCGGAGTAATACGTGTAGCTGAAACGACGGTAACACAATGGCGGGACAGGATCGATAGGGCGACGCGTTGTTTCGAAAACGGAATAACGTTCAAGTGCGAGTATTATATTTCATATTTAATGCCCCTGTTAAATTATTTTGGTACTTAACGCGTCGTGTTATTTATTATTTGATAGCTCGATACGCGCGAACCCCGGACGTTTCGAATATTTTTCGCGTTGAAATGATGATGTTACTCTGTCCCCCTCTGCTTCCCTC
The DNA here is from genome assembly GCA_019453375.1 of Ctenoplectra terminalis. NCBI lineage: Eukaryota > Metazoa > Arthropoda > Insecta > Hymenoptera > Apidae > Ctenoplectra > Ctenoplectra terminalis. The sequence goes on from SMSQ01025725.1 coordinate 17,397, forward strand.
CACGCGCTTTCCGCTGTGTACATGTTTATTTATGCGAATCCATTATCCTACCCTTCGTGAAACCTGCTGAATAATATTCATGGTCGTAACGTAGGTGTTCCCATTGTTTCTCAGTTTAACGTGTGCGAGTTCTTTTCGATTAATACACACCTATGCGGTAATTATGGAATTAAAAACTGTTTAACACGTTAAGCTCCATACCGGTTCCTGACGCTGCAATTTTGGTTCATGCGTCGTTGGTTTCTGAGAACTAACAGTATCAGTTTTAAAAAA
>SMSQ01025725.1:17679-72636 GCA_019453375.1 Ctenoplectra terminalis
TAAACTATTATATATTTAATGAATAAATTGTACTGTAAACATTGAAAATTCCTACAATACCATATTTTCGAAATAATCGAACACACGAAACTCATAAATGGGTACAAAATCGAAGTATTAAAATGAATCCTTTTCAGTTTAAAACTGTAAATAGAAAATAGTTCGTGTATTTGCTACGACTCAAGTTTCTCAATGTTCTAATTTGAATTGTTTCATTCGCTGCTCCGTCAAATATTTATCGATTAGATAAGGTACAGTTATATCAGGTTCGAATTTCGGTTAACAAGAAGCAGACAGAGTACCGTCTGCGAACAGCTAGTTTTCCGCAAACAATGCCCCTGAAGCAATTACGTATAAACGCTTGCGATTATTGTACAATGAATCGATCATCTTGTTGAATAGTCTATTCGTATAAAAGTAATTTCTTTGCACATTCACGAAAGATTCTTTGTTAACGGATTATCCGAAGATTATTCGTGTTAGACAAATCTTTAATCAGTGTACATTTGGGAAATATTGCGCAGATTATCGTGTAGTAATAACATTTCGTACGATGCCCTATTTTTCTGGGATGAAGGATAAAAAGATCGTCTTTTTCCGAATTTGTCAAGTTTTAATTATGTCAAGTTTTGAAAAAATTTCTTAGCAATTTTTAGTAATTCTGAAACTCTAAAATTGTACCGATAAAGAAACTGAAAGATCAAGTGATCATAAATGATGAATAATTCTTGTCCGTCGTAGTAAAATATTTTGGAAAATTATAAATCTCTAATTTCTCATGTGCACTGCAATTTTTATCTTTACAAGCAATCTGCAGAAAGGGAATTAAAAATGTTTTTTTTTAAAGCTAGTACACATATATTTAGAACTCGACTTGTTCGATTGCAACTTGGCGTTTTATTCTTATTCTTGGCGAGAAAAAATTGCGGAAAATTGCTTTCGTCAAATGAACAAATCATGTTGCAGTCAGTTCATGGCTCTCTGGCACAGTACAACCTTATGTGCTGCAACAGGTGTGACATTTTCAACGATTTGAGCATTAATACGTGGAAATTATTACAGTTGTAAACAGATGCGTTGCTAGAAATTGCATTTTATAGAATTTCCAACGGTTGTAAATAAAATCGGCAGTGGGAAACAGTATCATACAACTGAATTTATAACTTAAAGAGTTGTGACGTTCAATTCTTTTCGGGGGGGAAAAAAAATAACTCGGTTTAAAATAAATATTCCTTTCCACGTAAAACTAAAAATATTTTCACTCTCGAAACGTATATCGTTGTTTAGAGAATTCCTACCTTAAATTCAATTTTATCGTGGCTCTCTTGATATTCAAGCTAAAATACGTCTACGATCTTTTTCTTTGCCATAACTTGTAAGGGATTTTCCAAAGGTTCAGGAACAAACACGCGTACGACAAAAGATATGTGATCGTAACTTTTTAAAGCGGCGATCGAAAGAGTTTTATAACTCAGAAAAATTTGAAAAATTAAATTTAAACTTGACAAAATAGTTCAAATATAGCTTGACAAACTTATGTACCGTAATTATTAACGTATAAACCGATATAATGATGCATAATATTGCGGCGTGCGAGCAGAAGTTGAGGCCTGAAGTAAATTCAGTAGTCGAAGTCAGTGATTAGTCAGACGCAGACCTCGTGTCCAGTTTACTCGTGCAACCTCAACTTCTATAATTATTATCGACTGTCTAATCGATACAGATGGCTCGTTGTTCATATTTCAGTGTGTCTGGGTATATTCACGTATACAAAATTTAAATTATTCTATAAATATTATTAACTTAGAATTAGAAATAGAAGAAACTTGAAATCCCTGAAATCTTCCGCTTTACTTCCAACAAAAATAGGACACTCCAAAATCTCCCAAACCTATTTATTATTGAAAAAAAAACCGATAGAATAAAGCAAAGAGTGTAAAACAGCAATCACCACAGACTACCTAATACTAGTTTGTCGAAAGTACAGCGTTCTTAACAAGTAGAAGCTGGAACTTTCTCTTAAAGAAAATTGTAACAACCGTGTACATAATTTACTCGGCTTCATCAGGGAAACAAAATTAATACACAAAATGTAACGAAATAATAACGACGGTTTAGCGTTGTCAATAACCTTGTTGTTAATGCGACCTAAAACTACTAAATAATTTAAAAAAAGAATATTAATATTACTTCATTTTATCAAATACAAAAAAAGTGAAGCGAATCTTAAAATTACTTATATTTATATTTAAGATATTTATATTTAAAAGTATATACAAAATTTTAAATAAACTAATATAGAAAATATTTGTAAAAATATTAGAAAAATGTATTAAAATATTGTAAATTTATGAGACTTTGAGAATTTGCAGATCGGTCATTTCGACCGCTCTGGTAATTCTACTCTTCGATTGCATCTTAATAAATTAAACATTAACATAATTTTCGCGACCGTGGCCCCTCTCAAAGTATACTCTTCTTGATAGTTAAGAAGTTACACGGTTGGAGGTCTCCTGGCCCGAAGCAACATTGTATACTCAAGACTATCCAAATATTTGTTAAAGCGACCGGCATCGGCCTGTTCTTAATTCCCGCAACTTTCCGTATCTCTTTAAAACAGAAACACAGTCGCGCAAGAAGCTAATCTACATTTGAAATTTCATTCGTGTCGAATGTAGAATGAGCTTGCCGGCAGGCTGACCTCCTTAAACGCGTTCCAGCGATCCGTTAATTTAAGGAAATTTTCAAATAAAGTTCGCTCGTTCATCAAACCGCACGAACAATCAGCCGTCTGGGAGAGAAATTCATCCTGCTTCCAGCGCTCAGATTGTACATACCAAAGTTTCGCCGAAATGTGACTCGTTCGATTTATTTTTTTTTTGTTTGTCATGGAACGCCTGAAGAGCGATTTACGAAGTAGATTTTTAATTCAGCGTGCGTTTAACGCTGGACCAACGATTAAAGTGTACTTATTTTTATCAAAGAAATTAAAATTGTAGATGTTCGAAGAAAATACACACAGCAAAGTGTAAATAAATAATAAATAAATTTATTAAAATTGTACGAGAAATTACGAATCTGATAGTTCTAGCGTTGACGCATTCGCGTAGGTAAACGAATAATTTTTACACAAAACATTTTCACAATTGGGTATTATAGGAATTTTTATTTATGGTTTAATAAATTGGTACGAAAGTTTTATTCAAAATTTCGTAATTTTAAACGTTCATTCCGCATCGAAATCGATAGCACGCATATCGCTAAGGTAACGCCCGACTTGGATTCTGCAGTGAAGGTGTTAAGGCAAATGTGATATTCTTGTGATTTCATTTGTTTGAAAAGAATTTATTGTTTATTATGGAAATTTAATTCGGTTTAGTTTTTGTGTAAAAAGAAATCTACAGAATACTGTTTTTCTATAGAATAATAGACGCGTTTATACGGTAACGAGTTTTACAAGCCTATCAAGGTTCATTTTTAATATTTTGTGGAATATTAGTACCGCGTTTTTGATTTATATTTAATATTAAAAATTTAACGATATTTGCTTACAAATCGTATGTACGTATTAGAAAATTCAATTTGCTTGGTTGCATTTGTTTCTTGGAGTAATTTTACATCGGTAAAATAGGTTTGCAACAGTTTGGTTGAAGTTTTCTTCAAATTTCTCCAAGCAAAACTTGCAGGATGGAGACACTCAAACTTTTTCCATCTTTACAAGATTGTTCGTTTATTCTTGCAAACTGAACAGATAAATTATAACATAAAATTGCACGAAAAGGTTGATAAATCAGTTGCTTCGAACGTAAATTCCAGCAGGAATGAATTGCTTAATTTGTAAAAAATGAAATACTCTATTACTGATAAAAATATAATACGAAATATATATGGTTTGGAAATGATTTGTGAGTAATTCAATTAACAGCTTTATTTTTATTCTAAATAAAATAATTAATAAAAATAATATAAAATAAAATAAAATAATTAATAAAAGTAGAATAAAATAAAATAAAATAAAATAATTAATAAAAGTAAAATAAAATAATAGAAAATAATTAATAAATGTAAAATAAATGAAAAGAAAATAATTAATAAAAGTATAAGAAAATAAAAGAAAATAATTAATAAAAGTAAAAGAAAATAAAAGAAAATAATTAATTTTAGTCTCTATTATTTTTAAATTATGTCCATTAATAATATTTACGGTTCTAAATTAAAAATAATGAAATAAATATACTATCAACCACGCCTAGTGCACCCGCTTTAAAATACGCTTAGAAAATGACATCCTAAATAATGTCACGTAGAACAACCCTTGAGACAGTATAAATAGATCTCTTCAGAATATTTTCAAGCTTCCATATCCGAAACACACATCGGTATATCAAGCAAAACTTTTTGTTTTTATTGAACCACATCATAAATTTGGTTCGACGTTGTTCAATTGTATACAAACGTGGACGTGAAATTATCAGCGAAATTAACAGCGGAATATTTACGCAGCACGGTGTTTCACTATTCAAGAGCAGATGCTTCTACAAAATTAAATATTTTAAAACAATAAAATTTATTAATGAAAATTTCACCTCCCGTTCTGCTTAACTACAAATACAGATACCAGTTATTATAAATTAGAAATGTTTTCACTTAATTATAATTATTAAATATTGTTGAATTATAAACGTCAAATTATAAATTGAATTATCATAAATACCAATTTGCTATGAATCATTGATAGCGTTAAACGAAACATCAATGTTGTACAACTTTCTGGCTCTTATATTTGAAATTATATTAAAAAAAAATAGATTAATAGAAAAAATCGATGAATTTACACATTCGACTAAAAGTTTGAAACTATTTCTCAAATTGTACCTATGTACATCGAAAATTATATAAATCTATCCTTAGATAAACCAGGTTTTTGTTGTATTAATACCAATTTCGTGCATTTTCATAGATTTCCGATGAAAGAGTTTTCTAAGGTGATACGATTCTGTTAATTCTTTTTCTTTTTCTTTTTTTTGAGCATATGAAATAAATTTCTTTGTGCCGATACTTTTCGTTCAAGTAATATAATCCCTGGTGACAACGTTTTATAATGCAACCTCCGACTTTTCAATGGTTTTATGATACGTCGGAACGAATGAAATGGTAAGAAGAAAAGAGAAAAGCCTTCTGTCGCTTCTGTGGATAGACGTTAATTGGTATTGGATCGTCTATCTTGTTTGAAAATTAATGCATTATGGTCAGTAGGGTTTTAATAAAGTCGAGGAATTTGTTCGACCAATTATTGAAGTATTAAAGCGAATATGTCTTAAAAAGATATTCACTGTATTAATTTCTTTTTTTATTTTTTAATGAAAAGGAAACACAAATAGTTTCTTAAAGTGAATCAAACATGAAAATAATTTCAGTCCAAAACTCTTAAAACTCTGAACATTTTTTCAATTGTGTTTTTTCAAGTTATTTGAAAAATTATCAAGACCTTTTACAAATTTATTATCGCTTTTAATTAACGAGCGTTAGACTTCGATATTAAAAATGTTCATGAATTTGTTTTTATTTTTATTTCTATTTAAAAATTTAATAAGAAACAATATCAGTCGCTTTAATCCATTAAAATTGGTATTATCAAATAGTGTTAATTTTAGATATTAAACAGTGAATCTCGTAAAAGTAATATTATTATTTTTAATAATTGTTACGAAAAATTTAAGGCTCATTTATTTCGAAAGCTCGATGGTAGCAGATTAAGGATCGAAAATGGCGCAAGAAGACGTATTTCGCGGGAGCAGATAGTTGCCTATGACTTGCTTGAATATTCAGCACAGTATAATGCTTAATGGTAACCCAATTACTTGACAAAAAGTTTAGTGACCCATGTGTAATGAGATTAATCGCGATCTAACCATACTTCCGCTGAACAAACAAGTCGGCTTCGCTCGAGATTGACCCGTGGAACAAAAAGAGGTTAATTAATTACTTTTAGCATGCTTCCACGCGATAGAGGAAGTTTGTTCCCGCAGTTTTGCACTTTATTTACCAATGATGCTACTCATTATTGCGCTCGCGTAAAACGATTCCACGGTTTTTCTTGAAGAAACTTTGGTAGATCGTGAAAGTTCAATACGAGTAGCTAATTACCAGATAATTCAATAGTTTCGTTATATTATTCGAATAAAAAATTGCAGTAATAAATTGAGAATTGTGATAGTTCAAAAATTTTTCTTTCGATACAGACAAAATTGAAATTTGATTTAATCCTTTCGCTACGAGGCTTTCAGGACTAAAAGTGTTTTTGGTACACAGATCAATATAGTTGTTAATATGATAACATTAATTAACAATGATATTAATAATTATAATAAGATTAATATAATAACAATACAGTTCTTGTTAATATAATTGAAGTATGTGTACTAAAATTTAGGTATATTTTATAGTGAATTAGGGTATAACGTATGCGAATGAAAATAAAAATATTTCTGTGTTACAGAATAATTTTTATGTACGTTTTTAGCGAGTGACTAGTATATGTACGCACTTCGTAGGAAAAGAGTTAAAAATATTTTATATAGAATGTATAATAAAATAATCTTAATACTATAAATGATTGTAAGTAACATAAAATGATAGAAATATTGCAAGAAATGAGACGTAACTGATACATTATTTTGATTATTTTAAATTACTTTAAATTATTTTTCAATCGAATAGCTATTTTTAAACTAGAACACTTTTAACCCTTTCGCTACGAATATATATGTACGCTCTCAAAATTTAAATAAGCTGTTGAAAACGTGCATTATTTTTTTCTATAACAGAAAATAATTTTTATTATATATATATATATTATACAATTATATTAATATTATACAATTGTATTAAAATTATACAATTATATTAATATATATTATACAAAGTACCTAAATTTTTATACGTGCAATATTATTATACGTTTTATTAAATACGTAAATGCTTTAAATAAAAATTACTCCGTATTATTAAAAAGTTTGTATAGGTTTATAAATCAAGAACTTTTTTAGTTCAGAGAGTGCTGTACCGAAAGAGTTAATGAAACCGTATTATTCTTTTGAACTATATTATTAAATTATCCCGATTAATCATCGTCTGCGTCTTGTAGTCATTAATTAACGACCTCTGTTCATGAGCAGTTCTGTAGAATCCACTCAAAAAGAACCAATCGAATCATGGAAACAATAATTAATGAAATTTGTCGATTAATTATTCACCAATCACCATCTATTTATTCATCCTACTAATTACTCGACTCTAGCATGATCGAAATGTTTACTACGATCTCTTTGGGTAAAACAATTGTTCCCAAAGGAGCCTTCTCAAAGGGAATATTAACGTTGCATCGATAAATTTATAAAACCGTGGAAATATTGTCGGATATTTTCAGAAACTAGAATTTTCAATAGATACTTCGTAATACTATAAAAAAGTCCTATTAAGAATCAATTTTATACATTTTCGTTAGATTCGTGTCTTAGTAGCATGTTAGAAACATTAAAACTAAAAATTAAATATTTATATCATTTCTCTGGCTGTAATTATTTCCGAGATATTGTAGAAAATAAATTTTGTACTTCGATCTTTGGGAACGTCTTTGATTTCTTTAAATTTAAATTGGTACGGTGGAGTGTGACATTTGATATTTTTTTATATTTTCAAGTAATTTTTCCTGTATCACACTGATTAACAGTCCCGAAACCTTCTTCAAACATCACGTTCTATCCATCTTTTCCTTTTTTCTTTTAAATAATGCGAGGCATGTGATATCCCGGTGTACTATCGATTTAAGAATGACAAAGTGTACCAACCCAGGATTAATGGAGACTAGCATTTCTGTAAAATTCTGGTCTCCATTAATTTTCCGGGCAGCTACTACGATCAAAATATTTGTAACGTAACATTTTTAAGAGCCTCGTAGATTATTATGTAAATAAATTAAATCAGTTTGCCACTGTCTTGAGCCTCTCGCTCGTTCGCTGTATTTTTTCTTTTTTCGTTCGATAACAAAGTCAAGTTGAATAGCGTAACAGCTACCAATTTCGTGACCCATTAAAAATTTAACACGGCCCATCAGTTGGAAAACGTTGATGTAGACAAGTGCCAGAATAAAAAATAAACAAATAAAAGTCAATTTTTATTTTTTTTTTTTTTTTGTTCCGCTCTAGCTTGTATCAAACTTTTGTAGAAATCAGAAATTACTGCTTCGATAAAGTCTCTTCTAAGCGATATAATAATTAATGACTGTAATATAAAATTTAAATGAAAGATAAGGTCTCTTGTAAGCGATATAATAATTAACGACTGTAATACAAAATTAAAATGGAAGATAAGGTCTCTTGTAAGCGATGTAATAATTAACGACTGTAATACAAAATCGGAAAGAAGTGTTTATGGCTGTTTAAGAATGTATATTCGTAGCTTTAATTAATTTTAGAATCTGTTTTTTATTTTTGTTGGAATAAAAGTGGAAGATTTCATCGATTTCGACTTGCAATTTTATAAATAATTTACGATTTTCTGCGCGATTCGTTCATGAAATATGGCCAGATATATAAAAATACGAACAGCCAGACATTTATATCCATTAGACAGTCGGTAATAATTATATAATTCAGGATGTTGGAATAAACTTGACAGAAGCTCTGCGTCTGACTAATTACTGACTTCGACTACTGAATTTCACAGAATATTTCGATGAAATATTTAATCCTGTCGTTCTTCTCGTTGCACATTCGCGACTCTTAATTTTTTTTCTTTCATAAATTCTGAAACACGTGAAATTTACAAAATATACGATATTAAAGATGTAAATGAAGAATATTTGAAAGCAAACTTCATTTCGGATCATATAAACCCCAACAGGATAACAGAGTTAAATCATCTCATTCTTCCACGTCGTTAATCATTTCTTACACGTTTCCGCTTAAAAACTGTTACTACTATTTACTGTTACTACCATTACCAGTTGTTACCTCACACGTGTAACGTTTAACGAACAATCTTCAGCCAACAAGTTACATTGAATTTTCGTTTCGAGAACCGTCTCAACCGCGTTTCGAACCAAACTTTATCAAAAGAGCAGCTACTCATGTGCGCTGGTCTCATTTAGAATATACGTCACTGTTGCGACCAACTATTGTTACTACAGTCTCCTTTGATACTCCCCATTAAATCGGCCGTACGATATTAATTCGCTACAAGTCTCGCACACGCCAACGTTGCTTTACAGGTAATTTTTAATTGGCCAACTTGCTCGATTCTGTTCGAACGCGATTATTGTTCGAACACCACTCGAACACACAATTTTAATGGCTCCTCCTAATATCTCCATGCCGGATCTCGTTCGGAAAACACGACCGCTGAATCAAACTTCCTGTAAGAGTCGCCACTACCTGCGACGGGACGGCGCCAGTAGATGGGCCTCTCGAGTGGTGGTGTGAATGTATTTATGGTTGCGAGTGAGACTGATCCGGGTATGTTTGGAAAAGTGTGACCGTGGACGAATCTTGGGTGGTCGAAAGAATGTTAGCGAAGAGTGTCTGGGTTATGTCTAGCGTATGTTTGAAACCGAGAAACTGGGCCGTGGGAATGAAGTCTGCGTGACTGCGTGATTGGAAGGGATGGATGCGAAGATTTTGAGTGCGAGTGAAAAAGGGATGTATGTGGAAAAAAGATAGAGCGATTGAGGGATGTGGATTTAAGCGAGTGAATGTTCGGGGCGCGAGAGATTTTGTGGCAAGAGGGCAGTAAGGAAAGAGAGTAGCGAGGATAGACATATAGTGATTAAGAGTATTGTTAGTATTGTTGAACTTCAGTTATTTTTTATTGTTATTGAATAAACCAAATAATTCCCACGCGCCACAGAGCTCGATTATTCTGACAAAGACTTCAGAAAGTGTTAGTACTTCCGTTCTTCCGTATCTTCTGTGTCTTCCGTTTTTCCGTTTCTTCCGTTATATTTCCGTCTCTCTCTCATTTTTTCGCCCCTTACATTCCAAAATGGAGCTACGCTGGATACAGTTGGCCTTGCGCGAGTCACCGACAACGACGGATTCGTTCCATCGTTACAACGAAAAACTTTCTCGGAAAAACTTCAACGAGTATCAATGTACGCGTTTTCTTCCACCGTCCGTCTGTTTGTATGGTCTGCCATTTTTCTTCCTTCTTCTCCGTACCGCGTCTCTCTGTCTTTCTCCCGTTTATATCGTTAAGCGGCACGGTGAAAGCACTTGCAAACAAATTACGATTACGGATCCTCCGTCGGTCGTCATCCTCGACGTCTGGATTGTCGTGCTGAATACGGCGGAGGGTTAAAAAAAAAATGAGGGTGGAATTGGCCATTATGCGCTGACGGAGAGGAAAGGAGGACGCTCGTTGCGAACAATCCGGCCAAGTTTGAAAATGTTTTAAGAGAGACTCGAGCCCGTTTGTGTACCCGCGGGAAAATTAATGCCGCTTGTTCCGGGAAATAAATTTCCGGCTGACGCGCATTTGTTTCGCTGGATTTCGATTCGACCAGGTCGCGTTTCGTGCGTTTCGATGTTAGAGCTGGAGCCAGCACGCGCGCCAGCACTGTTTAACCCGATACGACGACGTTCTTCTTAACTGACTTAATTTGAATTACGGCCGCTAAAATTCGCATTGAATCGTGCAGCTTTTTAAGGAGCTTTTAGAGCTCGAGCTACGCGTTCGTTACACGAGGTATCGTTCCGTGTGGTATCTATTTGGAGAGGTAACAGGATTTGTTGATGGTTCGATCGGTGACTGAGAATTATTCGATTGGTACATATCGAATCGATGTTTCGAGTAGAGAAATTTAAATTAAAGAAAATGAAAGAATATGTTTTACTTCTAACTATTTTGTTTAATCGAAACAATCTTCATCGATTCACTATCCTCCGAAATAAAAGCGTTATTAACCCATTTGCTGCCAAGGACGAGTATACTCGTCTTTGGCAGGGTGTCATGCATTGCAAAGACGAGTATACTCGTCTTTGGTTTTATGCTTGCAAATGATTATGTATGATAATATATGTGCTCTTACCAAGAAATAACAGAGCTTTGGTTAACAATAACGCTCAAAATATAAATTTCAATGGGAATGACTTCATATAATTTAGGCTTGGCAGCGAATTGGACACCCTTTGCACTCCAATGGCGCCTCTAAGGCGATGTAATTTTCCTTGCAAATTAAGTTTTAAGTTAAATTTCGTATTTCCGTCAATGCACATATTTGTTTGTTTTAAAACAAAGCAAACGAACGGAATGAATAGAAATCGTAAATATTTATAATATTCTTTTTTTTTCCAAAACAACACGTAAGTTTTCATAACTGTCCTCTGAAACTTAAAAACGGTTCGGAGTGCAAAGGGTTAATATACAGATTGATACGCGCTCCCCTTCGTAAGTCACTGGATACTTTTAACTTTTTTACAAAATAGTTATTAAAACAGATTTTCAATAAAATCTTAAAAAAGACAGTATGATTTAAGATTCTTTGTGACTTAAATAATTCGCGAGCGATAGGCTCAATTTATGAGTGTAACATAAATTTTTCCTTATTCTAAATTTGTTAAGCGCCCGGTCACTTATGGAGGAGAGTGTAGCTTTTATTAATATAGCAGAAATGTAGAGACGAAAATTTAGATATATTGTGTAAGCAACGATGGTGTAACTTCTGTAGAGAGAAATAAAAATAATTCTGTGGTGTAGAACATGTTTACGTATGCTTTTAGCAAATTAATTTCTAGGAACGTATGTTTGCGCTCTTCGTAGCGTAAGGGTTAAATTCTACGTATGTCGTTCAACGCTGGATTAAATCATTTATTTCTTTTGATGAGACAACTTCTTGGAATTTGCATTTTTTTTTTNCGTGTGTAGATAGAAATAAAAATAATTCTGTGGTGTAGAACATGTTTACGTATGCTTTNCTTCTGTAGAGAGAAATAAAAATAATTCTGTGGTGTAGAACATGTTTACGTATGCTTTTAGCAAATTAATTTCTAGGAACGTATGTTTGCGCTCTTCGTAGCGTAAGGGTTAAATTCTACGTATGTCGTTCAACGCTGGATTAAATCATTTATTTCTTTTGATGAGACAACTTCTTGGAATTTGCATTTTTTTTTTTCTTTCTCATATTTTATTCCGTTGTGAACTTCTCGTCTCTGACGAAATTATTCGGACTTACAAATATATTGTAACGTGGCATATTAGTGGTCACTAATTGCTTAAAAATTGAGGCAACTTTAAGTAAATAAATCGGATAAATTTATTAAAAAGAATAAACTTGAAAATGAATGGAAATCTGTTGGAGACAAGGGTAAATAGGAGGGTTGGAGTGGAACCTGATATTTTAACTCATACAGTTTTTGAAGCAGTCATTTTTGTAGCACGAGGCATGGAATTATTTCGTAGTAAAATCACGCAATTCCGGTTCAATAAAGCTAGCTATACTTTTTTTTATTTTTTTTTATTTTTTTCTCGTGCATTATCTGCATTTCAATATAGTATTTTTTCGGCATTTTTGTTGGAGCAGCTTTTAAAAAATTTTAACAAGTAATCCATCAACCAACAAGCCAGTAGTCACATACATTTTATGTTTTATACCTTTGCAAACTATTTTGTGAAGTAATTCCTTTTCATTTGTTCTCCCCTTTTTCTTTCGTGCATTCTTTACGAGATTAATCGTACTTTTAATATGAAGTAAATATGGATTATTTACGAGATTAATCGTACTTTTAATGTAGAGTAAATATTTTAAAGTAACGATATTATTAAGCTTCTTAAACCGGATTTCTGTTTCTTTATGAGAAAAAAAAATTACGGTTGAATGCGGTTCCTTGTTCTATTTGGATAATTTAGAATTAACAATTATTTTAAATATTAAAGATTGCAACGACAGAGTACGATAATATAATAATAACGAAATAAAGTATATAAAATATAGGTACACACGTATTAATAACATATTTTAGTAGAAGAATTCTTGAAACAATTTCTAAAAAAAAAAAAAGGAATGCAACATTTTACTCGAAAGCTATTACATGTTATAAATTGCACGGCTTAAGGTTAATTTTACTACCACCAGCAATATCTCATGCATAAATGCAATTGTACACTTGTGCAGCGTGTGTAACAAAAGAACTAATTTCTCCCATTCCCACTTTTAATAAACGTGTACGTGATACATTGCCGCGCGTAATACAGGAATACAAAGTGCTTACTTTCTTGAGATATATAGTTGATTCATGTATTTTTAAAAAGCAAAATCTACCGATCGCAAAGGGATAATATAATGAACTAAATAATACAGTAAATAATAATAAATTTCGTGAATTTACGTAAAGTTTTTTTAACACTAGAACTACCGACGATTAAAGTAGAGCTATTTGTACCAAAGAAATCAAAATGATAGGTATTTAGAAAAATACCAATTCTTTGTGCATATTTTTTACAAAAAAAATGCGGAAAATCCTCAAAAATTCATTATTGCAAATTTCTAAAATTTCGATAAGAAATCATCAACAAGTCATTTTGACTTTTTCGGTAGTTCTAGTGTTGAATTAATTCTTCAAAAATATTGCCGGTCCCTGGCGATGTTTCACTGCGCAAACACGCGGTTGTTAAACTGTTAACAGGCTTCAGATCGATGAACGTTGGTTGGTAAAATGCCGATTAATAGGCTCCCTGTTGGTGAAGCGTTAAAGACGTTTTATATTTTGCATCGAGAGATCCTGTCGAGTATTTTTATCCTTTCGAAACCTAAAATTCCTACGATACTTTTCTTTTCGCTCCGTCCACTATCTACAGCACACGTAAGAGCACACGGTTCTAAACGAAGCTGCTGTATTATTCTCAAACGTATCGCGTGAAAGTAAGAAGTTTGTCGCAGGAACTCGTTCCCCTAACTTTCCTCTGTTGTCTGTTTTCAGGCGATCGCCACGTGGTCAAGGTTCTTCGCGAAGAGACGGAAAAGGACGGATGAAAATTCAATGGCAGACGCGATACCTGGAGGCCTTCCTTTTCCCCATTGTCAGCGACTCGCCCTTCCTTGCTGCTTCGTTTCGACCCAGCCACGGTAAGTCCACGATAAAAATAATAACGACGATCATCCACGGTATTAAGAAATGCCAGTATCTCTGAGGCCGTAGATGTTCATAGCTCTGATAAAAGCAGCTTCTTCGCGATCCTGTGTTTTCTCGTTCGTGAAACAACGCTGCTTCCGCGTGCAAATGTTCCTTGGTACTTCTCCTTATTTCGTCTCTTTAATCGAAAACATTCGAGCAGAAACGGAATGTTTTTTTAATCGGTTGAACGTAAGAATGATTTATAGGCGATGGATGGTAGACTTTTATCATTTTTTTTTTTTTTTTAAGAAAAATTCGTTGAAAGTAGATTGTTAAGGACACAGGACTGACACAAGTTTATGATACGGACACGCCAGCTGCTATTTTTGAGGATTTATTAATTTTACCGTTTTTTGTATGTTAGTAATTTAATTATCCGGAGAACCGTCGAAACCTTAGTTACTACCTGAACCTTCGGCCTCTCCGTTCAATAGCAATTGACGTATCATAATCTTACCCTTCGGACTACGGACCTGACGCACACGTGGCTGCCACCTTTTTGACTTTCCGGATTTACCAAAATCTTTCCACCACCCTAGGACTACTGGTACAAAACGCCCCAGCGACAGAAACGGACATAGATTGGACAAGACAGTTTTCCCACTACAAGAATTAACTTCAAGGACACACCCCTGGACGGACAGAATTTAGATATAAGGATAGGACATCGGACATTCAGAACATTCACATTCACATTGACATTCACATTCGCATTCATTATTATTAGTCATTAGTATAGTTTATCATTATACTTGGACACAGGACATTAAGAGTGACGTTATTACGTCACTTTTGGACTTTGACTATTACATTTGGACTTTCATTTTGGACATTATACAGTGATATCTGCTACGTTGTGTTGTATACTTAAACATATTTAATAAAGTATTGTTATTGTTCTTGGCAAATTGTTTTTGCTACATATACGGCTCCACGAACTCTGTGGGAGCCAAACATAGATACTAGTTTTTGGTTGTATCGCTGTTTGGCGGTGATAGTGATACAATTTAATCCTGTATAGCCCGAATTTTATCTTATCAGAGAAAATATTACGATTAATTACAGTTTTTCAGTTTGATTTGAAAATTTTTTAACTATTAATTGTTATAGATGGATTGTGGTATAATTATTGTAATACAGTAATAAAATTGAATAGTACAGTGATAACTAAATAAAATAAATTTTTTTAAATGTAGATACATTAATTTGTAACTTTTAAGTCACACGGTCCCATAGGAGGTTAAGAAATTTAAAGATTGGGAGTGAGGTTTTCTAAAATTTAAATTCATTTCTTATTAATTATTATGTATAATGATTAATTATTGTGGTTTTTGGTAAATTTGTATAAAATGAAANCGGAGAACCGTCGAAACCTTAGTTACTACCTGAACCTTCGGCCTCTCCGTTCAATAGCAATTGACGTATCATAATCTTACCCTTCGGACTACGGACCTGACGCACACGTGGCTGCCACCTTTTTGACTTTCCGGATTTACCAAAATCTTTCCACCACCCTAGGACTACTGGTACAAAACGCCCCAGCGACAGAAACGGACATAGATTGGACAAGACAGTTTTCCCACTACAAGAATTAACTTCAAGGACACACCCCTGGACGGACAGAATTTAGATATAAGGATAGGACATCGGACATTCAGAACATTCACATTCACATTGACATTCACATTCGCATTCATTATTATTAGTCATTAGTATAGTTTATCATTATACTTGGACACAGGACATTAAGAGTGACGTTATTACGTCACTTTTGGACTTTGACTATTACATTTGGACTTTCATTTTGGACATTATACAGTGATATCTGCTACGTTGTGTTGTATACTTAAACATATTTAATAAAGTATTGTTATTGTTCTTGGCAAATTGTTTTTGCTACATATACGGCTCCACGAACTCTGTGGGAGCCAAACATAGATACTAGTTTTTGGTTGTATCGCTGTTTGGCGGTGATAGTGATACAATTTAATCCTGTATAGCCCGAATTTTATCTTATCAGAGAAAATATTACGATTAATTACAGTTTTTCAGTTTGATTTGAAAATTTTTTAACTATTAATTGTTATAGATGGATTGTGGTATAATTATTGTAATACAGTAATAAAATTGAATAGTACAGTGATAACTAAATAAAATAAATTTTTTTAAATGTAGATACATTAATTTGTAACTTTTAAGTCACACGGTCCCATAGGAGGTTAAGAAATTTAAAGATTGGGAGTGAGGTTTTCTAAAATTTAAATTCATTTCTTATTAATTATTATGTATAATGATTAATTATTGTGGTTTTTGGTAAATTTGTATAAAATGAAATTGATGTAGATCTTGTATTTAACGAAAGCAAATTTAAAAAAGTTTTTTAGTTGTGACACTATTAATGCAGAACAGTGATATAGAGTATTTAATTTATTATAAAATTTGAAACTAATATTTTAATCAGCTTTTTTTTTCTTTTTTTTGTAGCAGTTACAGTTTGTTCCTAAGAAATCATTCGGACAGTTAATTAAAATAATTAACTATGGTATCTAGTATTGTATATTTTCTCTATTTGGATATTAAGGTACATAGAAGAATAAGTAGTAATCGAACGCGGAAAAAAATTGAAAATGTGAAGGGTAGCGGTTCTTCGTGCGAAGTTTTTTATAAAAAGGTACTTGAATATTCATCGGCTACACTTGCACTTTGAGTAGATCTTGTTACAAACTAGTTTGCAAGCATTACCGATATTCATTGAAAGAAGCTTAATTTTCTAACGTACTGAAAAGCGAATTTAGGTAGAATTTGATGAATCAACAGATTTTTCTGCTTCAACAGCACCTAATTTTCATCGAACGTATTAACCCATTAAAAACTAGAATTTTATTAAAAAACAATCCTCAGGACCCAAAATATTTTTTTCCAGTTAATCCTTAATTTTCATCAAAAATAAAGTTTCGTCTTCTGATCGAAAAATGACCCAGTTAACAGGTTAATAAATCTCATTTATTCTTCGTAATCTTGCATGTGTAAGGGTAAAAGAGAGAGACAAACGGAAGTAAAACGGAAGAACGGAAGACACTAGCACTTTTCGGAAGTCTTTGTCGAACTCTGGCGCATAGGAATTATTTGGTTTATTAATAACAATTACTGAAGTTCAAAATATTACTCTTAATCAATATACGGCTCTCCTCGCTACTCCCTTTCCTTACGGCACTCTTACAACAAAATCCTCGCGCCCCGAACATTCACTCGCTTAAATACACATCCCTCAATCGCTCTATCTTTTTTCCACATACATCCCTTTTTCACTCGCACTCAAAATCTTCGCATCCATCCCTTCCAATCACGCAGTCACGTAGACTTCATTCCCACGGCCCAGTTTCTCAGTCCCAAACATACCCTAGACATAACCCAGACACTCTTCGCTAACACTCTTTCGATCACCCAAGATTCGTCCACGGTCACACTTTTCCAAACATACCCGGTGTTAAGGACACAGGACTGACACAAGTTTATGATACGGACACGCCAGCTGCTATTTTTGAGGACTTATTAATTTTACCGTTTTTTGCATGCTAGTAATTTAATTACCAGGAGAACCGTTGAAACCTTAGTTACTACCTGAGCCTTCGGCCTCTCCGCTCAATAGCAATTGACGTATCATAATCTTACCCTTCGGACTACGGACCTGACGCACACGTGGCTGCCACCTTTTTGACTTTACCGAATTTACCAAAATCTTTCCACCACCCTAGGACTACTTGTAGAAAACGCCCCAGCGACAGAAACGGACACAGATTGGACAAGACAGTTTTCCCACTACAAGAATTAGCTTCAAGGACACACCCCTGGACGGACAGAAGTTAGATATAAGGATAGGACATCGGACATTGAGGACATTCGCACTCATTATTATTAGTCATTAGTTTAGTTTATCATTATACTTGGACCAGGACATTAAGAGTGACGTTATTACGTCACTTTTGGACTTTTGACTATTACATTTGGACACAGGACATTAAGAACGGTACTACATTTGGACTTTTACTTTGGACATTATACAGTGATATCTGCTAAGTTGTGTTGTATACCTAAACATATTTAATAAAGTATTGTTATTGTTTTTGGCAAATTGTTTTTGCTATATATACGGCTCCACGAACTCTGTGGGAGCCAAACACCCGGATCAGTCTCACTCGCAACCATAAATACATTCGCACCACCACTCGAGAGGCCCATCCACTGGCACCGTCCCGTCGCAGGTACTGGCGACTCTTACGCACGTTACGTATTACTGCTCTTTCTCCGCAAATTAATTACGACCAGTACGACACCCATGTCCAAATTGAATACGTCCGAAAAGGGTTAAATCCGCGATGCGATAGAAAAAGAGTCGTGACGCGGAGAGACCCCGTCCCCCTTTTTTCCTGTCCTCGCAGAGCGACGTTCCACGAGAAAAATAAGTCGTCGAGGAGGAAGTCGTCGTAGGAACCCAGGCTCTCGTTGTCTTTGACGTTTCTGACTAATGACCGGACCGAGCCTCGTATTCCGCGGCTAATGATCGATTGATTAATGTAGCGCGAAATTAGAGAAACTCGCGGTGCCGTGGTCGGTTTATAAATTTCACGAGCAAACAACGGCGAAAGGGTGAAGGGTCTGGGGTTGCGCTCTTGGGGCAGAGAGAAGGTAGAATCGCGAAAACAAACGCGGCAGGGATCGCGTTCTCATAATGGAGCGGAGACTGGCTTCCTAAAGAAGTCGTGTTCGATCCTGCAAACTTTTCCGGACTTTACCCGTCTCTCCTCTTCGCCGATTCTCTCCTCTTTGTCCCCCTCTCTGTGTTTCCCTGCCATTTGGCTGGAAAGTCGGCGCCATCAGGCTGCGAGAGCCGAGCCACCACCTCGACACCTTGCAGCTTGTGTGTTTTTACGATTTTCCGGGAGTTTTCGAAAACTCGTGACCGCGTGTCGGCGTCTCGCAGCGAAATCTGAGGAAATTTAGAATTTAGAATACCACGTTTGAGGAAAGAAGAAAAGTGAAAAATATATATATAATTATATTCGTAAAAAATTGTCGTATCTTTCTGTCTTAAAATGGCGCGTTGAAGATGCTGGAATTAATCGATCGTTTTTACGTGTAAGAAGAAACGGAAATATTAGGCTGTCCCAAAAGTTTCTTTCGTTTTATTTACGTCCAAGGTTTTATTTTAAAGAATACATTAAATTTTGCAAAATACAATAATATTAAGCTACCGATATAATATTGTAATGGCATTTACAGTAATTTTTATTGAAAAAAAACACTAATAATTCTTAACTCAAATGGTCATTTGTAATTAATCTAAAATTGCAGCACTACGAGATATCTCGTAATTGGCAGTCAATGGGTTAACCGCTAGTTTCCGAGGACTGACAGTATCAATTTCAGAAAATAGTACTTTGTAATTCGTTAATGGTTTCTATTGAATCACATTGACCCTCTACGGGACCTAAAAGTTACAAACTGATGTATCTATATTTGAAAAAATTAATTTTGTTTAGTTATCGCTGCGCTATTAAATTTGATTGCTGTATTACCGTAGCGACACCAAGATCCATTTACAGTAATTATTAGTTGAAATATTTTCAAATCAAAGTGAAAAATTGTAATGAATCGTAATTTTTTCTCCAATAAGCAGACAAAATTCGGGTTATAGAGAGTCAAACAAAGATACGACTTTCCTTTGCAAACTTTTACAATTTCCTTCTCAAATTCTTAATTATTTTGCGACCAAATATTTTTCAATTAGTATCACATAACACGTTTAACGTGTTAATAAGTAATAAATCCATAATATTTTACGTTTTACAATATATTATTATTTTATATAGGATTCATTTTGCAGTATTTCTTTCCCTCATCTCTCGTTTAACAAATACGGCTGAATGTTTATGTTAAGGACAGTTAACGACTTAATTTATGGTACGGACGAACCCCAGCTATTTTTGAGAATGGTGATTTTCACATCTGGCATGTTATTAATTTACGACCTAGAAACTTGCGAATATTTCGTCGATTTCTGTTCAATAGCAAAGTGCCGTATCCTAATCTTTACCAAGAACTGACGCACGTGTACTTCAGCTGCTACCTTCTGACACCGTCACATCTGAACTTACCTGACTTAGGACTGATGCACGAACTCTGAGGACGTGACATTGACCACCTCTCTTGACACCAGAATTTTTAACCGATTCGACATAGCATGCCTCCCGCCCTCTTAGCGACGACACGCCTAACGAGAGTGTTTAGTATTTGAGGACTCTCACTGTTACCATTAGCGGAGAACCTGAGATGAGATGAGACAAGAACATTGAACATTGAACTTGTGAATTAGAACTAGAACTGGAACTAGTGAATTATAATTGAACTAAGAATTAAGAACTGATTATTGAACTGAACTTGTACGAACCGAACTCAATATATCAACTATATTTATTATTATAAAACGTGTTTGCATCCTTGATGCTAAATAATCGACTCCGCGCAAACTGTGAGAGTCAACAGTTTATTTAAACATGGCCAGACGAAACCACCGCGTGAAGATAACGGAAGGAACTTTCGTGACAACCTAATTTAATCTGGGAAAAGAAAAATCATAGATACGTTTTTTCTGAAATTCAACCGACTCAGACAATTACTCCATTCAAGTGTCCGTGCAAATTGGCCACATGAAACTTGGCTCCGCAGTTTATTTAAAATTTCAAGCCCCTGAGAACGTATCCTGCGCGACTCGAGCAATTCCGTCGGTTTTCCCCACGGTGCAAGTCGACAGAAAGCACAGGCGACAAACTCGAAACCCGTGGAAGAGTCCTGCGTCGGAACGTTTGATCATCACCGACGTGGGACAGCGAAAAATTGCGAAGGCATTGCGTTACAAACCGCAAAGGACCTGGAAGTAATACGTATTTATCCTTTGGCCAGAGGAAACGGGATCTTTATGGTGCTTTTTAACCTGTCCCGTAGCACGCGTTCCCTTTCTTTCTGTTTTCGCCAGCCAAAGGATGAGTCCTTCCCTTTCGTGGCAGGGTGTAGAGCTTAGCGCTGTAATTAATGAAAGTGAATTTCCATTAGGGAGCCGCCCCTTTTCTTTTCTCGTTGTTGAAACACTGTGTCATACGACGTTTTATTAAACTAATCGTTAAAAGGTCGCTTTAAGGGACGAGTCGTGCGTGTTTTCGAGCTCGGTTTCCAATTCGTGGGTCCTTCTGTCTAAAAGGATTCGCTTTGGAAAACGTAAACGAACGTGTGTGATTTTTCGTTTGTGAATTGTTAAAAGGTATGGTTAGAGTTTCCTGGCTAATTATTGAAATTTAACGCGGATGTTTCGGACTTTAGCGTATTAAGTCCTGGAAATTGTATTAATAGGGAGCATAACTGAACGTATTATTCTGAAGCAGTAGCATTTAGCTAGCTATAATAGTAACCGTAACTGTTCGAATTTGCAACGCGCTATCTCCTCGTTCCTCCATTAAAATAATATTATTAACGTTTGATACGAGATGTGAAACAGAGATTATTGAAATTGTTTCTTTCTTTTTTAACAGAGACTAACCTTACATTTTTAATAAGCAAATAATAATACCGAAAGATGAAATTATGATTAACAGAGTGTTTAAACACCTTCATTCGTGTTTAGAATTTTTTTTTTAATGGTAATATAAAATACTTTTTTACAAGGTTAACATCTTTTCAATCGTCAAAAAGCTCTTCGTTGCCACACTTCGGCGAGAGTGGTGGTTAAATTTATATTTTATTCACTAAATCAATATTCCTTAATATATTTAAATAATATTGTATTAATAAACCAGGATGATTTATTTATAAATAATTCTATATCCTAAGATTAATTAATTGCACGAATATACGAATATAAATAATATTATTATTATATTAAAATTATAATAATAATTATTAATATTGAGTAATTTATTAAAATAGAGAAATCGGCGCGGCGTAGCTTCGAAACATAAAGAAAGGACGGTGTCGATGGTCGGACGTTCAGTCGTATATACGCGTTCGAAGGATTCACTGTTACGTACAAGAGACTCTCCAACACGCGCAAAGCCGAAATTGTAAAATATTCGATATAATTTGTATCTCGCTTGCGCGTTGTTTCATAGCGTTTTAATGATTCGATCGCGCATCGTCGTTTCGTCGCGTAACTTTCGACGGTGTCATGAAAATCGTTTCGTCGCGTAACTTTCAATGGTGTCATGAAAATCGTTTCGTCGCGTAATTTTCGGCGGTGTCCTGTAAATCACTTCGTTCGTCAATGGTCAGGATCGATGCAGAGAATCCGGGACACACATTTCCGAGCAGCAGATGAATTTTTCGGCGAATGGGTGAGTTTAATTGGATTTATTGGTGATTTTTTTTTTTTTTTCTTTTTTTTCGTTGTTTTTGCTTTTAATTTTACGCGAGCTGTGACAATACCGGTTGTGTTTCTATAAAATTTTTGAAGGGAGTTGTCTGTTATCAACAACAGCATAAAATGTTACTCCTACTTATTATTCGATTTCAGTCTTTTTTCAATTATTTTTTGCTCATTCGTTATTCTTTTATTCGAAATAATCATTATTTTCGGTTCGTTAATTATTATTTTTGAGTTATCTATTATCAACAACAGTATTATGCGTTGTGTGCATAAATTTTTATTAAAATAAAATGTTACTTTTATTTATTATTCGATTTCAATCTTTTTTCAATTATTTTTTGTTCATTCGTTATTCCTTTATTCGAAATAATCATTATTTTCGGTTCGTTAGTTATTATTTTTGTTACATTTTTATCAGAATAAAGTATTACTTATTTTTTTATTTCAATCCTTTTTTAATTACTTTCTCTTCATTCGTTATTCGAAATAATAATTCTCGGTTCATTTTAAAGAAAAAACTTGTGTTTCCTTTGTTGAATTATAAATAACAGGAATAGTTTTCGTTATTTAACTCCTTGACACCGTGCTTTGTATTTCCTACGAACTATGCTTTTATGCATAGTAACGTAAGTTACTAATGAATTTCATAACTTAACAATCGGAAATAAAAATATTATTCAATTTATACTAATAGAAGTACAGATTGCCATAAAAAAGGGATTTCTAATTTCTCAACAGAGTCATTTTTAATACTAAAACCACCAAGTTAATGAAATCCAATACAACGGAAATTGTTCTATTTTTGTGTTCCCAATTTCTCATACAAATTTTATAAATTCACAATTATATATTTTCGAGTCTTTTCCATGATTTTTTTTCTTTTTTTTTTAATATACGCAAAGAATCATTACCCGTATTATAGCTACTTTTTCAAACACCTATCATTTTCATTTCATCGGTACAAAATAAGTCTACTTTAATCGCCATTAACATTCACGTTTCCAGCATCAATTCATTCCTCACAATTTTACAACATCGTCAAAGAATCGAACAATTTCCCTCAACAACGTCTCAACTGATTAATTTGTTCATCTCGGTCCGCTCTATTAGTCAGCCTCCCCTAAGCAAGATTAACATCCGACAGACGCACAGGGTCGTCTATAGCTCTCTTCCCGGCCCAAGTTTAACACCTCTAAACTTCCATCAACTCCCGCGCGTACATTGAATCCGAAGTTTATCGTTCCCTCCGAACTCTCATTGAAATCTAAAACAATCGTCGCCGAAGGAAAAAGTCCCGTTACGTAGTACGAGATTTAAAATTTCGCGTGGGAAATAGGCGCGTGTAGGCGTGCGCCTGTCTGTCATCGTAACGGGAAAGTCGGCGAGAACAAGAGGTGTTTATCTCGGAGCCCGGCAAGATCCCCGGAATTCCTGAAATCCCCTTATACACGAGGTGTAACGCGTTGCACGCCAGCGTAGTCTGCTGACTTTTCGAAATCGTGGACGAAAGGAGGGGCGTGCGCGAGGTACAAGCTCGTCGGCGTAAAATAAATCAGAGTACAGGCCGAGAGATCTTCCAGACGATATATATCCCGGCACGTCGGGTATATTTCCCCTCCTTAAGTTCCAGTTTGGTCTCTCTTCGTAGATGGAACAACGCCCGCCGCGTCGCGTCGTCTATAGATTTGGCTCACGTCGAAGTCAGGGCACAGGCTCTCGCCTCTTGTTCATAAATCTTGCCGGGAATTCCTTACCTACGGCAACGATGCGCGCGTTCAATCTGGCGCGTTCGTGTTTTTGATACAACGACCAGGGGAGGTAACTTGCCCGATCCTAATTGATTTCGCGACGAGATTCGTTTCGCAGGCGTACCTCGGGCTTCGCTGCTGGGACGTCGGGTTTACTCCTTGCTGGGTGGCTCTTGGGATGGATGGGCTATTACTTCGTTAGCGGAGGGAAAGGGCTGCGGGTGCTTTCTTTTTAATAGTTAGGAATGGGGGAAAGAACAGGGTAGTATGTTGGGTTGTAACGGAAATTTGTTCCGTTAACCCTTTGCCTTGTAACTAGGAGTAACACTCGCGGCGCCGATTGTCGATAAAATACAATATAAAGACACAATATTTATGATGAAGTTGAATTTTAGCTTTGACCGTAATTTAACCCTCTGTGGGACGTTAAACTTTGCATGTTTTCTCTTCTGAAAAAGAACTGAAATCTTTTTGATACATATGTGAATACAAACGATATCAGGAAAATTTGATTTGAAAGAAAACGTGGAAATAAATAAGCATCTTTTAAAAAGTTTCATATCGTTACTAATATTCTGACACACGCGTTGTTAGTTATTTAAGGGCGTAACAGTGCAATGTTAACCCTCTATGGCGCCGCGTGACTTGAAAGTTACAAACTGATGTATCTGTATTTTAAAAAATTAATTTTGTTTCGTTACCACTGCACTGTTAAATTTGATTGCTGTATTACTGTAGCGACACCATGATCCATCTACAGTAATTATTGGTTAAAACATTTTCAAATCAAAGTGAGATTTAGAATTTCACGTGAGATATCAATTTACAATGTTGAAAATTAGCAAACACAAAATACGTGTAATATTTCGATACTTTGCGTTTGACACAGTCTCAAAGACGTGAATAACTATCGCTGATATGTATGAAGATTGAAGAAATCGTAAGCCAAGGGGTTAACCATATGTAGCCCGAATTTTGTCTGATTGTTGGCGAAAGAATTTACGATTGATTACAGTTTTTCGCTTTGATTTGAAAATTTTTTAACTAACAATTACTGTAGATGGTTCGTGATGTCGCTACGGTAATACAGTAATCAAATTTAATAATGCAGTGATAACTAAAGAAAGTTAATTTTTTAAAATATAGATACTTCAGTTTGTAACTTTTAAATTACGCGGTCCCATAGAGGTTGACCCTGCTATGGTCTTCGAATCATGCTTTAATTTCTTTAAAAAAAAAAACGCTTCTTAATTTGGAGAAAAAACGAAGCTATAGTAAAAAAAATTGTAATAAGAAATTCTTGGGATTTATTTAAAATTGGAGAATTGAAATAAAGAATGAAAATGACCAGTATAGCAGGGTTAATAATTGTAGCAATTAATATTTTTTTTTCCTCAGTTATCTTTTGCATTTTCAATGAAAACAGAATCGCGTTTATTCTCTCTATGTAATTTCTTATAGACTGCAAATTTGAATATATTTATAGAAAATTTGAAAGCAAAAAAATACATAGAATGTACCAAATAAGCAAAAATAATATAGTACACATTATAATATTCAGTGAATAAAACAATTGCCCATTTAGCTTAAATTTCTTAAATTATATTCATAAATATATGAATTTGCATAAAAATTCACAAACTCCTTACAAATAATCTTTCGGCAGATTTCAGAACAGAAACTTAATATTACTTAAACTATAAAAATTCCAAGATTCAAACATTTTATTCTAACGTTAATAATAATTTGGAGGTCTTAACCTTTCATGAAATTAATTCTCTATTGATTTCACATGTTATAAATTTAATACTCTACGTACGAACAATCACTTAACGCGACAAGCAAGTATGATGGATAAAAACTCCACGTCCGATAGCTTGAAAAATCTTTTTTTTTTTTTTTCCAATCGAGTCGTAGAAAATATAGCACAGGCAACGCGAACTGTCGTTCGTCCTGCGCGTTGAAATTCAGTGACAGGAAGCCTGCCTAGCATCCGATTCGAGTGGGGATCATTTTAGAGCGATTATCGCATTCGTCAGAATACGTAGCATGAGGACGCAATCAATCCCGATATTGACGCAAAGAGAATCGACTTATCAAGTGCTCGTACGTGCCTCGTAAGAATCGAGTAATTTAGAAGTGCTACGTGAGATTCGTATATCGAGATTCATAGGCAGAATTTATTTCTACCTCCGGTCCTTGCACTTTCCAATCCTCAATTTTTCCATCTTCGGTGGATAAATGCCAGAATAGATATAGCAGTATGCAAATACGTTTTCGGAAATGAATTGAATTACGGTTCTAATGCATATTAAGATAATATATTTTATATACAGAGTACTGTGCAAAAGTCTTAGACCATCTTATTGATCTTGTAACCGTAATTAAACATATTTTAGAGAAGCATTTCTTAACCCATTCGGGACGACGATTTTTTTCGAACACGGTCCCCAGGAGCGAAACTTATTATCTTACGCCTTCGCTGCATGCGTATTCATAGTATTTTTCATGTAAGAAAGGCTTCGGATAATTTTTAGATTTTTTGGTACACAGTTTCCTGTACTTTACAGATTTCATTAGTTCCAGAAAAATCTTATTTCGACGACTAGTTTACTCAGAATAACTGATAATTGCACATTACTGTTATTGCACACACGGTGTGCAATCGGTCTCGAATGGGTTAACACTGTTAAATTCAAATTTTTCCATATTGCCTTTCTTGTGTTGGTCATGCATTATTTTATCTGGTGAAAATATGTTTTAAAAATTCTTTAACAAGCAGAGCCTTGATTAAAATATTATGGAACGCGTATGCAAAGTATAAAGGAAACATACGAAGAAAGACCAAAAAGGAAAAAATCAGCTTTTTAAATTGTCGATAACGGAATGGCAGGAAATGCAAAGTGAGTTTCTTAAAATTTTTTTCAACAATTATCTAAAAAAAGAAAAAAAAAACTGTCTTGTAGCGAAAGTAAAAAGAGAGATGATAGATGTCGAAAGCTGTTAAGAAAGATGGTATTTTTAAAATTATTTTATTAGATATTCAAACAGTTGTCCGTTCGCTTGTAGACGCGCATTTATTCTTGCAAGCTCGGCGAACATTTGATGATACTGCTGGTGTTATGAATTTACGTGCGGTGTGAATTCTTCTTTCCGTGTCCTCTTTCGTGGTAGATCCTGTTGCTATTACTTTCTTTTTTTATGTAAGTTTTTATGTAATTTTTCTTTATTTTTTCACATCGAAGACGGATGACCAAGTTCCTCGAGTTTGGTATTTCAAATCATGAAAAAGTGAAAATAGCAAACGACGATGTATGAAAGGTTACTTTCGAAAAGTCATCCGTTCGGTTCAAACTTTAAATTAAGAGCTACCTTTAGAATACAATTTACTTTCGAAAGTATGCTGGCAAGAATTTATTCGATCGTAACTTTATTGCTCGGTAAGTTTTGCAGAAACAAGGTTCTGTCGTCAGTGTGTTAAGAGTAGAATTAGGGTGGGCCAAAGTATGTCGGATGGGAATAAGAATTCGGTCAAAAGAGAGATTTTGAAGTTCAAAAAAATTTTGTTCATTATTCATGTTTTAATTAAATCGGCATCAATTACGAATTTGTGATAAAAAGTGAAGTTTCTAAATTTTGACTATTATTTTTTTCATTGTTAAACAGAAACGATCCGATTCGTCTAGGTTTGACTTACCGAGATGGTTAAAATAACCAATTTCTAATTTTCACCTCCAAGTTAAATTTTATATTCTGTATTCTAAATTTAAATTCTATGCCCCCCCGTTGATACAAATTTTTCCTATTTTTATTTCTGATTGTCAAATCGTCAGGCGCTTTAAATAAGTAATTCACGCTATTACGCAAGGTCCAAACGAGGTACGCAGCTCCTCGTATTAACACTAAACCTACCGACGATTAAACTAAACCTGCTTGTATCAAAGAAATTACAATAATAGATACTTGGAAAAATACACAATGCTAGAGAAACAAATCTTTAATCGTATATTTAACGGAAAATCACAAAAAAATATTCAAAAGTGAGCCGTTAATAATTTACAATTTTTCGTACGTGAAAACATTGAACGTTACACAAAATACTTTTTTCATAAATAACACACGAAAATTCGCCGTATAAGTTATCCTGACACGCAAGAAACTGCAAAAACGCGGTTTTTTATTTTTGTAACTATAGCGCACGTAATTAAAAAATCTGAAAAAAAATAAAGCGTAATAGCATCAATAACATACACTTACTCAAAAAATATAATCATAGATCCGCGATTCCTTCGATATGAAATTGGCATTTTTCAGAATTTTTTTTGCGTTTTTTATTTTTTATCGCTTGGATTTTAAATCTAAAAATCTGAAAAAATTCTGCAATATGTGCTTTGCTAACGGCAATATATCTGATTTTTTTCAAAATTTATCATACTCTAAGATTGGAGTAATTGAGCAAAAACGTGATTTTTTAATTTTACCCTTTACTACTCCCCCGGTGAAGATACAAAGTTGAAACTTGGCACGAATTGACTTTTCTTGATAAGCTATCGAATGATCCATCGCAAGTCGAATTCGGTTTAGGGGCACTTTTGACCCCCTTAACCGGCTATGCCCTTTGGACAAGAAATTACAAAACGGTTATTTGACCGCTTTGGTAGGTTTAGTGTTAACCCTTTGCACTCGAAAGACACATTTTTGCGATACTTGTCCCAAGGAACAGAGAACTGATTTTGACGAGTGCTCTCTAAAATATTGCACGAACCAAAATTACCAAGCTTAAGATTCAATATTGAGTCTTGTATGATGTAAAGATACACGAAAAGTTGAAATAAAATAATTACATTATACCCTATTCGAGTCGCTGCATCGATCCAAGTGGCGAGTGAGAGTCACCTCTCGAGTGCAAAGGGTTAATACTTTTTGCATTCCCTAGTAAACTTTACAAAATCATCAATCTGTTACACATTCTGAAAATTTCAAGTTGACATCCGCAGTGACTTCGGATGAAACAGCTTTGTGACACTTCATCTGCTCCACCCTGTACATAACACGTATCCAAAAATACTTCAATCTTTGCACAATTCGCCATTCTCATCGCCTCAATATTTAATCCCTCTTAATCAGGTCAATTTTTGCCGTTTCCAATTCTATCACAGAAATGTCTGACACAGCAAATCACAGACGCAATTCACTCCTTCTTAAGCTCTCTCTCTCTCTCTTTCTCTCTCTTTCGCGATTCCTCTTTCCCACGTCAGCCGGTATATTCCCCTAATGTCGAAGTCGGTCCAAGTCGGTCGAAGTCGGGATACGTCCACATTTCCCTGTAAATATTTGAAGAATTCCTCTCCGACGTTTCTGGTTGCTCGCCTGCCTGTATACACTGCCGGCCAGAAGTATGAAGCCATCCAGTTAGGTTTTATTTTTTTATCACAGCTGAAATTTGCTACAATCAACCTGCGTCTGCGTTGAAAGCAACTGTTTAATATTTCACGACGTCGATTTACCAATCTCCAGTTGGGAATTATACTTTCATTGCGTTGAAATTGATTTTTCGAACGTGAAATTTAGTTTCATTGACGTGTTAATTATTATTCTCTGTAATGTGGTATTAATTTAAATAAAAATAGGTGGAAGAGAAGACTGGATTTCGTTTGAGGGGATGAGAGAAAAATTCGAGAAAACCTCTCGAAGCTTGGACTAATCCTTTGCTAAATAGGGTTTGTCCTTGAGAAAGATTGTCTTCTTAAGGGAGCTGGTTCGAGAGCTAAAATAGGGTAAAAGGAGTCTTATCGTTGGAAAAGTGTTATCGTACGGCGTCTGTTATAGATTAGCTAGATTATGCTAATAATACAAGACATTCTTTGCATCGCGTTTATGCCAATAATTTTTAAGAGTAAGACGCTTCTCGAAATGTCTTCAGAATTTTATATAAAAAATTGTGTCAGACATAGTTGTAAACTCATTACACGTTTGTAATTATTTTGATCGGTAAATAATTTCCGAAGATAAAATTTGCTAATATTTATTATGTAATATATCTGTGTTGTTCGTGGTCGTAGATTATTATCTGAGATCGTACAAGATTTGTAGGCGTGTTCGTAATTTAATTCCTTTAAATTTGACGACTTCGAATTATTCTTGAATATTTATTCTTTATTCTTTTTTTATTGTAAAAATAATTCTATTATAATTTAAGACTGTGAATGACAGAAATATGTTGTATAATAAATATTTGCAAATTTCTATCTTTAGTAGTTATTCATTGATGGGAATTATTGAAAATAAATTCAGTTGAGCTTCCAAAAAATTGTTGAAAACGGAGCTCGAACGACCCGATTCTAAAGCAGCGATAAATTAGTAACAAGTTAGAGTCAGAAATATCACACTACGAGACTACACAATTGCACTTCTAGTTTATTATTTATTTTACGGCGCAGAGATAATTTAGAAATTTTGTGGCCTAAATATGTAATACTCTATCCTCTGTAAATTAAAAAAAGAAAAAAAAAAAAAAAAAAGACAGAGCTGCGATATTTTTGTACATCAGTAAACAAATGATTATATATTGTACAGTAATAATTACAACCACCTAATAATAATAATCACAATAATTACAACCACCTAATAATAATAACCACAACCACCTAATAATAATAATAATCACAACCACCTAATAATAATAATTACAAACACCTAATAATAATAATACTTTCATATCATTCGAGACCACGAATTTTCCTAAAAACAATTAAAAGTAAATTATCCATCCAATTACAATAAATTTTCGTAAATTGATAATTTCCCATGTTAAACAAGAGCAGGTGCTTCACTTGTGGCTGATAGTGTTTGTCAGCCCCGTTAGCCAAGCTCACACGACGGAGGTGAGAAAGTTAAATCGTCCACCGTGTACCCTGTGCACACATGGAAATTCTGGTTTAAATTATTTCAAGAACATTTCCACGGGAAGTTTGGCAAAGAAAATTTGACAGTTCTCGAGATCCTTATCCGCTGAGGTTTTTTGTTCGAGTTCTCGGTCGAAGCTCTTTGTAACACGCACGCCTCGAAACTTTGTGCTGACAGTCACGTCCCTTCGCGAGCTCCGTTTTCGGCGATCGTAAAAATGGAAAAAAGGGTTCCGGTGGCGAAGGTTTTTTTTTCCCTTCTTCTTCTTCTTCCGGGGAGAGAGGAGGATCCTATTCCGAATTCGTCGAAGTGTCAGGGAAAATTGCGCAGAATGTAGCTTTCCGGAGGGAAAGGTGAAACTGTCTTCGATCGAAAGAGTGTTTGGGCTTGAGAAAAGTATGGGTTTATTGTGAATGTTGGATGTGTGGAACGGTGACAGAAATCGCTTTTGTCTTTGACCAGTTGCGAGAAGAATTAGTCGGTATAATAACGAATAGATAGAAATATTATGTAAAAGGGATTTTCATTTCAAAAACTTATTAAAAAAAAGGTGTACTGTTTATATTGTACGTTATGCTCGAATATAAATTTTCTTCTATGTTTGAAATACCTTCTGTTTAACGTAAAAATACCTCTGTAGAGAAGCAATATTTTTTTTATTATTATTGTTAGTATTTATTTGTTTATTTAGAGTCGCATCCACTTCTATGAATTATTGCTATGTCAGATTACGATATAATTGAGTAATTCATATACACTTCCGACAATAAGCCATCGGACTTCACATTCGCGTTTAAAATTATTTTAAACTCGGTCCGTTTTTAGTAATTATAGAAACTGACTCCAACGATAAAATTAGCTGAAGATGAGTTTGATGTTACGTCTTTAGAGCAGCTTTATAATGTTATAAATAAGACATTCGAATATATTGAAATAAATAACAGATACGAAGACACTGGTCGAGTAACTGATCCAAGAAGAATCAGAAACATATTTCCGCGACAGTTGTCCCGAGAAACCGAAAATATCTTTTGATAAATGCTTCTTAAAATATCGCACGAAGCAAAATTACGGAGCTTAATCCTCCATAGCCCGAATTTTGTCTGCTTATCGGAGAAAAAATTACGATTGATTACAATTTTTCACTTTGATTTGAAAATGTTTTAATAATTATTGTAGATGGATCGTGGTGTCGCTACAGTAATACAATAATCAAATTTAATAATGCGGTGATAACGAAATAAAATTAACTTTTTAAAATATAGATACATCAGTTTGTAACTTTTAAGTCACACGGTCCCATAGAGGGTTAACCCTTTGCACTCGGCTGGCGCCGCTACGGCGACATGCATAATTTTCTTCAGAGATTATGTTTTTAATTAGATTCTATATTTTCATCAATTCAAACACTTCTTTTATCTTAGAATAAAAGTAAATTAATCAAATAAATAAGAAATCGTAAACATTTATAATTTTCTTTTTTTCTTTCCGAAAGAATACTTTAAGTTTGCACAATAGTTCTTTGAAACTTAAAAAAGTCTTCGAGTGCAAAGGGTTAATACCAACGAATTTTCATTTTCATACATTTTTTTGATTAAGTCGATAATTTAATGGTGTAAAAAAAGCTTTCGGAAGTATCTTTCCTCCGTAAAAAGCTAAAGCCAATTTGTATCTATTAGATTTGAAATCTAAATTAAATTATTTTTTAAATTAGATTTTTAAATTTACAAACTATTCCACGTTAGAAACACTCTTTACACGGTTTTAATTTATCGAGATAAGTAATCAAATTGAATAGTGCAGTGATAACTAAACAAACTTAATTTTTTAAAATATAGATACATCAGTTTGTAACTTTTAAGTCACACGGCCCCATAGAGGGTTAATAAGGTCTGAATCTACTATTTTGAAAAATGAATATTTGAAAATGCTTCTCGTCTATAATTTACATTTTTTATTTAACGATACTATTAATACCAAGCATCCATATATTAATCAGTTTAACTAACCGAATATTAAAAACGTTTTAAAATTTAACACTAGAGGAGAATTTGATTTAAAAAGCATAGAAAATGAAAGAGAAATTCTTTTTTTTTCTGTTGCTCGTGCAACGTTTAGAGCACATTTTTCCCCATTCCATCTTTGAAACGCTTTCATTTTAAAGCTAGCAATATGTAACAAATTCTATTGTACGCTTTTGCAAAATATAATACGTACACAATCGTATATATATTATCACACTTAATTATATTATGTAAAATGTACAAAGTATATGACTGCACGAATCACGTATCTTTAAAACAAATGAGAAACGCACAATCGTGCGTCGCGCACACACCCACAATCCTCACATGTACAGGCGCATGTCGATAATGTATAACACGGTTGTCTAACGCTTTCTTACAGTAACTTTTAAGTCACACGGTCCCATAGAGGATTAAAATTCGATGTTACGTCTTGAATAATGTAAAAATACAGAAAATGCTGAAATAAAATATTTACAGCCATTGTCATCGTTCGAATTGCTGCATTAGATCAGGTAACGAACGAGAGTAGCCTCTCAAGTGCAAATTGTTGATTCGTATCGTTTCATTCGTAACGAACGTATGAATTTAGCGATACATTCGCAGACACCGGTGAGTGTTTAAACCTGATGAATGCTTCGAAATGGTTTTTAACGTTAAGATTCTGATTTATCACGACAGGTCATTCTCGACGATTCCTCCGCTGGCTCCCTGTTTGTACACATTCCCTTTGCGTCGAAGTCGAGAGGTATAACTTGCAGGTTTTATGTACCTTCTTCCATAAATCTTTGAGGTATTCTTTATCGTTTCGCCACGCTGTGCACCGTATATAAACGTAAACTTTTACATGTGCCGAGCATTAGTACGGTCTCTTTCGTGAGTCGGTTGACGCTGTCTTAAAACGTGGAAACAGGAAAATAAAAGAACGAACGGTTGTTTCTTTATTTAAAGCGATTTGAATTTAATTTACAATTCTCTCTGTGAACGTAATCTGTACCGAAATTAAATCGAAGTCTTGAACGCGATGTGGATTAAATTTTAAACCTGATTCCATGGCTATAGAATCGGGGATTTATTTATGATGTATCTTCTACTGATAGCTATTTGATGAAAGAGACTTAGGCTGAAATCTATCCGGTTCTGGATTAAGCAAATTCATGCAA
Organism: Ctenoplectra terminalis; assembly: GCA_019453375.1. Classification (NCBI taxonomy): domain Eukaryota; kingdom Metazoa; phylum Arthropoda; class Insecta; order Hymenoptera; family Apidae; genus Ctenoplectra; species Ctenoplectra terminalis. Next base: position 52,102 of record SMSQ01025725.1, read on the forward strand.
ATCTGTTCTCGAATCAGTGTTCGATTAAGAATTTGTTGTACTTGTAAATGATTCCTGTTGTTCCTCTTTACATTGGCAAAGAATGAAGTAGTTACTGATACGAATCGAAGATTGGTTTAACCGTTTGCACTCGTGAACTTTTTTAACGCTAGACCTAGCAGTGATTGAAGTAGACTTATTTGTATCGAAGAGATCAAAATGATTGGTATTTGAAAAAGTACCTATGATAAGGGTAATTCTTTGTATATATTTTTTACAAAAAGTCATAGAAAATCTCCCAAAATATATCATTGTAAATTTATAAAATTTTTATAAATCATTTCGACCGGTTCGGTAGTTCTAGCGTTAAGTTTCAAAGGACTACTGTGAAAACTTAGTGTTCTTTCGAATAGAGAAACAGAAAATTATAAATTTTTACGATTGTCAGGATAAAAGAGAGAGAGTCAAACGGAAGTAAAACGGAAGAACGGAAGACACGGAAGACACTAACACTTTTCGGAAGTCTTTGTCAGAATAATCGAACTCTGGCGCGTAGGAATTATTTGGTCGTTACTCTCTTTCCTTACGGCACTCTTACAAAAAAAATCCTCGCTCCCCGAACATTCACTCACTTAAATACACATCCCTCAATCGCTCTATCTTTTTTCCACATACATCCCTTTCTCACTCGCACTGAAAATCTTCGCATCCATACCTTCCAATTACGCAGTCACGTAGACTTCATTCCCACGGCCCAGTTTCTCAGTCCCAAACATACCCTAGACATCACCTAGACACTCTTCGCTAACACTCTTTCGACCACCCAAGATTCGTCCACGGTCACGCTTTTCCAAACATACCCGGATCAATCTCACTCGCAACCATAAATACATTCGCACCACCACTCAAGAGGCCCATCCACTGGCACCGTCCCGTCGCAGGTACTGGCGACTCTTACACGATTTTTTATGTTTCTTTTTTTTACTATTTTAATTTACTTTATTTTAAAACAAAAGAAGCGTTTGAACGGACAAAGATACAGAATTTAATTAAAAACTTAATCTCTGAAGATAATCATGCGTGTCGCCATAGCAGCGCCAGTCGAGTGCAAAGGGTTAATCAGCTTGATATTATACAACGAATTAATTCGTGTTTGTTGCAATGTATTCTGTATTCGATATCGATAGGAAATTGAATGAGATATTTGTTGTATTTATTTACAGTTATTTTTAGTCTCTTTTATTTAGAAAAGAAGGTGGTAATATGGAATCCTATTGGTAAATCGAAACTCTATAATGTGGAGGGAACTTTATTAAGAACCTGTTTTATGTTTAGTATATGTTTAATTACTAAACTAAAGTTAATTATAAAAAGTTCTCCCGCCACGAGCTTTTATATCTTCTCTTTCTCTCTTTTTTCTTTTTTTTTTTTTCTTTCGATTCAGGATTTAATGTTGTATCGACAGCTTGGTCATTAGAGCTTAGAAATTCGAAATTACACGAAGAATCATGGTTCACCGAATGGAACAAAAACATCCTTGACGAAGGATGTCGTAAAAAAGATCAACGATAACCTGCCAATGTGTCTCACGAAACGACCATAAACGTGAACATAAGTGGTTCAACCTTCATTCAGTCCTTGTTATCTCCACTTCGCGAATTTACTGACGGGACATTACTTCTCGTAAAATTGGCACGGAAGCCATTTTCTCACGTCTTTTTCCTTGATTCGTCGGAATATATGATTCTCGAGAAGTAGTACATCCCTTCGTGTCTAAATTTCAACGTGCAAAATGCGTAATTGATTGCCAGAACGTATTCTTAGACTTTTACAATTTCGGAAATTACAATCAGTTTATAGCATACGTATATTATCTATCTTATTTGTAAATTTCATTAAAAATCGACGTGTCACGGTTAACACATTCGCAACGGATGGCGCGCATATTCGTTATTTGGTTTCAAAACTTACGATTAGGCACGAATGACGCGTATATGCGTCATTGGCACGTCTTAGGCCTTATGCAGACGAGCAATCTTTCTCTGCGATTATATATCTTTCTTTTCTTTTTTCTTTTTTTTCAGTGTTTTAGGTCACATACACCTTACAAAGTTATTAGTTACGTTGAATTTAGTCAATAACGTAAGACAACTCTATAGAACGTAGAAAAAACCGATAGATAGTGTTAAAATAATTGAACGTATTTACAACTTTTTGTTTATTTCGTGATCATCGACACGAGCTGTGCAATTGAGAATCACTGATATAATTGGACGTCAAGAAGTGTCAAATATAATACAAAAAAGTATTGTTCTAGTTTTCTTAAAATTTTATTTAACACTAAAGCTACCAAAGCGGTCAAATGACCGGTTCGTAATTTCTAACTCAGATTTTATAAATTATTAACGGTGCACTTTTGCTTATTTTTTTGTGATTTTCTGTATAATATATGGTTAAAGATTTGTTCTAGGTGCATTGTATATTTCTTCAAGTATCTATTATTGTAATTTCTTTGATACAAATAGGTGTAGTTTAATCGTCGGTAGGTTTAGTGTTAAAAAATATCAATTAATTGCAAGAAATCACGTGAAATTCTCCCGGACACGAGTCAATCGCGACATTGAACGCTCCATTACCAATTTGTTAAGCGATGTCCTTTCTATCAAATTGTTAAAGTTCTACTCATATGTATTTTTCATCTACAGAAACAGTGTTATATTAGAAGGATGGGATAAAAAATAGTAGAACCATCGACAAAAAACGAAACTTATAATTTTGAAAGGGCAAGACTGATACAACTTTTGCACCCCGCGTTCAGCTTAAGACTAACCTTTTCTCTCAAAAAATATGGCTCATAGGCCCACGGTTGTTCTTTTCCCTCCTCGGGCTTTTCCCGCTTTTCTCCATGCTGTACGCATATTGCCAGAAGCAGGCCCCAAAAACGGTTTACAGTTAAACCCGAGGGACGATGGTCGATTCAACAAACAGATACTACCGTACAGAAACGTAACGAAAGTTTAAAGCTACAAACTTTTTTCCCATTTTCCAACCTTCTTGATTTGTTCAGTCGCGTTTCTATCCTTACACTATTCACGTCCATAGTTCCATCTGGGTTATCCGAGCCCGTTAAAAAACGGAAATTGAGCACAAAAATTTTACCGTTCGACGAGCGGTTACACGTTTGAAAATTAAAATATTTAAAAACGAAATTCACTGCGCAGCGAAGAATGTTATTAAAAAAAAAAAAAAATAATAAAAACGGCTGGTAAATAGGAAAGGCGAGTAATTCGGCGAATCCGTTGGTTATAATTTACTCGTCGGTACACAGGTACGCGCGAATAACGGAAATACCACAAATTATATTACGAATGCCGAGGATCGTAACGATATATCGATAGCAAATGCTGTTACGTACCGTTCGAGTGTCTCTTGAAGCTGTATCGTTGGAAAATTAACAACCGATATCGGAACTACCGTCCAATCCAATCTATATTATTTCGCTTTTTAGGGAAACGAGAAAAATTTATCGTGCTTGATAAGTTTCATTTATACGCCTGTTTTATGGCCATTGTTAATTGCGATTCTCTGATTACGCTATTATCGGCGCGATTGCTGAATGAAAACGCGTTCGAGTTACAGCGGGAAAAATCAGGGGTAAATGAATGTCGATCTTGCGACCACCGATATGGAGGCAAAAAATTAAAATAGCACTTTAGTTGTTACATTTTTTTTTAATTTTTTCTTTTTTTTCTTCTTTTTTTGTTTTATTTTCCATAAAAACTCCGATAGCGTAGGAAATTTGTAGAACGGTAGAGAAAAAAGTAAAAGAGCATTTACTTTTGGATATAGATTCTTATTTATCACGTTGCCGCACACTTTTAATTTGACAATCGTGCTCAGAAACACATTTCTTTTTTTAATTGAGAAAAACGCATAGAACAACTAATATGCTGTCTGGCATGCTATACCTTTTTTTTCAATGTATTACTCAATAATTAACAAGTGTATGCGTTAGAACACTTCGTACTAACGCTGTTCTTTTTTTTATTGTTTAAAATGTGCATGACGGCTATAGCCGTCGTTTGCGGCAACGTGTTAAAAAAGGTTTAATTATTTTTGTCGTTCTCGTGAAAATGAGTTGAAAATTTGATTTGTAGAATTACTTTCTTAATCGAGTTTCAAAGTATTGGAAGGAAAAAGATTCTTGAATTTACTATTTGTACGTTTATTATTAAAATGTTAAATAAGATGGGTATTTTATTGAGATGATCATTGAGAAAAATGTTTTATTTTATATCAACATTTTCCGATGTTATTATCATATAAAGAACTTCGAAAATTTAGTTTCACGTTCGTATTCTACCTCTGTCTGCATTTTCATCGAGAGTGTTATATTTTCCGTATTTTTAACTGTTGCAATCAACTTACAATTAGTTGTTCGCAACAATTGTTTGGAAGTGGAGCATGCACGGTGTTACATGTCAAGAAATTAATACTCCAAACTCAGCAACTCGAAATTCTAATCCACCCTCCGCAAACAACGCGTGTGCCTTCCTAAACTGTTATGTTCACTGTTAACTTGAAGCACACGTTGATAAGAATTCGTTACGCGAAATTAATCAGGCGATCATCTTTCTTGAGACGCGGATTATGAGAAATTCGCAATTGTAGTTTGGAAAATTGACGCGCGGCTTTGGATTTTTATCGGTCGTTTGTTTATATTATTAACACTAGAACTACCGAACTAGTCAAAATGACTGGTTCATAATTTCTTACAGAAATTTTATAAATTTACAGCGATATATTTTTGGGGATTTTCTATGACTTTTTGTAAAAAATATGTGCAAAGAATTGTTACCCTTATTATAGATACTTTTTCAAATACTTTTCATTTTGATTTCTTTGATATAAATAAGTCTACTTTAATCGCCGGTAGTTTTAGTGTTAAATGCCTCGGAAACTGCATGCTATTTTTCATACGCAGTTATAGACGTCTACGCTTGTCGAAATGTTTCTTATTTATTTGTTTTTCCATTGTGTCTACATAGTATATAGTTACAAAAACTTAAAGTGTGTCAGTTAATAAAAAAAAAAAAATTGGCATCAGGTTATCATGTTTTATGCTAATAGTCGCTTTAGATTAATTAATAGCTTGCTTTAGGACACCAAATTCGGAGAAAAAAATATTTAAATATACTGGAAAATTTGTACAATGATTGAAAATAATTCTGTGTGTAAGTGCGAGGTACAGAAGTGGTTTAAAAAAATTTAGAATAGGAACCTAGATATGTGAAAACGAATTTAAAAAGAATATTCCAATAATAGTATATTTATCATAATAGTATATTTATAATAATAATATATTCCAATAATAGTATATTCTCAGTATATTTGAGAAACATTATTAATGCAAATGCAGGGAATCAATGCAAAATATGATCTACGGTCTTTCATAATTATAAAAAGCAGTGCATATACGCTAAAAGCTAAAACCAACAGATTCTAAAAATTAAGCATCTAAATTTTGCAAACTCTTTCAAGTCCTTAAGATTCGTATAATCTAATATTCTGGAGAACTTGAAAATCAAGCTAGAGTTATAAATAATTCTAGAGCTCCAACAAAGACAATTGAAACAGAATCCAATAATTTACATCAAAACGTATCACTCTGAATTTGATATATCTGAATCATTAATATCGGAAGTATCTATCAATTTTGACACATCCTTTAACGTCGTTTAATGCAAGAATAATTAAGGTATTAAATTAACAATGCATTAACCCTTTGCACTCGAGATGCGACTCTCACTTGGATTTATCCAGTAACTCGAATGGTGACTGACAAGTGACAATAATTACTTTATCAATACATATCCGTCTTTTTCATATTTTAGATGTTCGAATCTACCTGCACTTCGCATCGCAGCATTCTGTTTAAAATTATTATTCTAAATTATCCTTTCTCTTTACGTTACATTCGAGTTTAAAATTATTCTAAATTATCCTTCCTCTTTATATTACATTCGAATTTATAATTATTATTCTAAATTATCCTTCCTCTTTATATTACATTCGAGTTTAAAATTATTATTCTAAATTATCCTTCCTCTTTATATTACATTCGAGTTTAAAATTATTATTATAAATTATCCTTCCTCTTTATATTACATTCGAGTTTAAAATTATTCTAAATTATCCTTCCTCTTTATATTACATTCGAATTTATAATTATTATTCTAAATTATCCTTCCTCTTTATATTACATTCGAGTTTAAAATTATTATTATAAATTATCCTTCTTCTTTATATTACATTCGAGTTTAAAATTATTATTATAAATTATCCTTCCTCTTTATATTACATTCGAGTTTAAAATTATTATTATAAATTATCCTTCTTCTTTATATTACATTCGAGTTTAAAATTATTATTATAAATTATCCTTCTTCTTTATATTACATTCGAATTTAAAATTATTATTATAAATTATCCTTCCTCTTTATATTACATTCGAATTTAAAATTGTTATTCTAAATTATCCTTCCTCTTTATATTACATTCGAGTTTTAAATTATTATTATAAATTATCCTTCCTCTTTATATTACATTCGAATTTAAAATTATTCTAAATTATCCTTCCTCTTTATATTACATTCGCGTTTAAAATAATTATTTTAAATTTGGTCTGCTTTTAGTAGTTACAGAAACCGAATCAAACGATAAAATTAGCGTCACTGAGGATCAGTTTCATTTTACGTCGCTTACAAACCAAATTCATAATGTTATAAACGAGACATTTGAACATAATGAAATAAATAACAGTAGCCAAGACAGTGATCAACTAATTGATCCAAGAAGAATATAAATCATATTTCTGCGACACTTGTCCCCAGAAACCAAAAATACATTTTGACGAACGCTTTCTAAAATATTACACGAAGCAAAATTACGAAGCTTAACCCTTTGCGGACGAGCACTCTTTCGACTCTGATTGGTGGCAGGTGGAGGATAATTTCTATATGAAACGAGCTTAACACTTTCCTTGCCAAACTGATTTCTAGACACTTTTCATTCATGCAGATTAAATAATTTTGCGTTTAACATATGCTTTACAATCTGTACAAAAACGCAAAGACTGCAACTATCAAAAAAAGGGTGCACAGTTTACAAAGTTTACAGGGTTTACAAAGTTTTTCATTTTACAACGAAATGGCTTTGGAAATGGTTCCAAATGGCTTGGAAAGTTCAGTATGGAACGTATGCGCCCCACGTGGCACGGAACGTGTTAAAAAATAGTAAACAGGACACGCTTCGGTGGCCAATCTAAAACCATATTTCGTGTGGCTCCTCGCCGGTAAAACAATTCAGAATTAACCATCTTGAATCACCGGGTGATTGCTTAGACGCAGCCAGCGCTAACACGCATGAATCATCCCTTGAACCCGGGGGCCGAGTGGCGCGGCAGATAAGAATGAAAACGATGATCTCGCCTTCCGGGGGTGTAATTTACGTTTTTACGGAGCAACGAGCAAGTTGGCGGCACAAGACAGTCTAAGCAGCTCGGCAGACGAGCAAGAAAATTAGCAACGTTTGCTCCTCGTAAGAGTTATGAGGGCTTTGTAGCCAAACTACTCATGAGCATTAAGGGTCATTACAATACCCATAAATCGTGGCCACTGTCCGACGCAATATTTATGTTATCAATTTTAGCGAAACGGGTGTCGGTAAAAGATTCCGCGGAGGGTTGTCATTGTCATTGATAAATGTTACGTCTGGCCTGGTCAGTTAAGTTTCGCGTTTGCGAGACAGCTGAGACCAATGTTTTTTTTTTTTTAATTTAAATTTAAAGTTGCATCAACCCGAATGGGTTATTAGCAACCACGTAATTTGACCGTCAGGAAAACGTTGATTTAATACGAAACCAATGAAGTAAATTTCACTTCAAACATGTGTAAAGCAGATGGATGACGGGGTTACAGTCCCAGTGGAAGACGAAAGTGACCATTAGACTAGGTAATACCATATTGGATCAAAGCTTAAATTAGGTGCAGAAGATTTACATGTTTCAAAAAACTAAGCAGGTTTTTACACGATTTGACGGTTCTAGTAAGTTCTTTAGTGTCTTCCTTTATTTGAAATATTTTCCTTTCATTTTCATACGCCGGGCACGATGTCGCGATACGATGGATAGAGTTCCTAAAGTTGCAACTGCTGCACATTGGAGGGTTTTCTTTTTTGATCAAATATGCTTGAAAATCGTAAGAGTTGATGTCTAATAAATGAATAATATCTATATACAGAAAGAAGCTATAGCTTAATACGTTTAATATGTTTTTAGTCTTAGTATATTTTAATTATATTATCTTTTAACAAATATATTTTCATTTAGCGGATTATTTAAAAATATGATATTTATGTAAAAGTAAATTTCAGTTCGGGTCAGATCCAAGTTAATATTCCTTTTTCCAGATTTAAAGTATTTAATTTTTGCGTTTACTTCTTTAGTATTCTATATTTCGCAAGTTTGAAGTAATTAGAAAATTAACAAAAATATTTAAGAGATACGAATGTGTAGTGTAAGCGAGGACAGCAAAGTTAACACTTAGCAAAGTTAGAACTTACAGAATTTTATTGTCCCAAAATTGCGCTAGTGTTTATTTCGTTCTTATACAATTTTCTTAATTTTGCGCACGTTTCGTATCCACAATATTTAAATATAAATGTGAAAAGTCATTAAGTCACTAATGGTCGCTATAACATAATAAGTCGCTATAAAGAAAAATTCCTTCTTTCTAAAAATTTCTAAAGTACGTTCTTAAACATTCTAACGATTATAATGATAAAGAAGTAAGTATTAACTGGCGCAGGTCCTGTAACTTATACTTTGTTGGATAGTTAAAAAGTAATGCAATATACCGACTCCTTTCTATTATAAAAAACCTTTTATAATTTAATTGCAATTCAATTTAAAATTTACTTTCGTCAGTTTCTTTCAACGCCGGCTAGCTGAAAAATTGTTCCCAACTTCTCGGGAAGAACTTTTGCTCTGTATAATTGCAAAAATTCTTTGCTGCATTCTTCCGACTAATTGTTTAATGGCAACAATACTTTAGATGAAAGAAAGAATTTTCTGCAACGATCCTTTCAATAGAACCCGATACATGTTGCGCGTAAAATAAGAATCAACGCATTTTATTTTTTCGTTTACAAATCAATTCGCTTCTAACTTAATTATTTTCTGACCCGAGTTCCCCGTTCCACCCTCGGTCGAATTAAACTAATTTAAGAACGCATTCCTCACTCGAAGAAAAGCAAAGAAGAAAAAAAAAAAAAAGAAAAAAATCCAATGTCACGCGATATTTTTCTCGCACCGAAACAACTTCCAAACCTTAATTTAATTTCCAAGCAAGAGAAATGGTAAGGAAGAATTCGTATATCCAAAGATACACATTTTCCCCGGCGCATCCTTTTACGATACCATTATATCATTCCACCCGGTCTCGTTTTCCCCATTTCGACTTTCCAGTCGCTGCATTTTATATTCTCCAGCCCCCTTTCTCTTCTATTTATACAGTTTTCCGCGTCACGACCTTAATTATGTTCCAATGAACCCTCTAAGCATCGCAATTATAACTCGCGTCTGGCTAATCGAGTTTCTCGTCCGCCACAGCAATAAATCATCGGTGAAATCGGCGCGCATCCGATTTAGCGATTCCAGTTTATCGATCTTTTCCTTTATTTTTATATTTTTCTTTCTTTCTTTCTTTTTTTTTTTTTTCTTCATTTTATCCAGAGAAAAGATAAGAGCGGGAAAAAAAATGAAAAATAGATAGAAGGTTTTAGCAGAGACTGAAACTACCGCAACTCCGGAAAGCACGATCTCTTTCCCGGTAAATGAGCATCGAGAGATACCGATTCGCTATCTTCAATCGTCATTCATTTCCTCGCGAAACGAGCTCCGCTCTCGCGACTGCCGGCATTAACGTTTTTATTTTTATGATAAACAGGAATCACAATTCCGCCCGTGGAGCGTTCCCTCTCCTACATCGTTCCTCTTCTCTCTGTCTCTTTCAGGGCCGCTCTGTTTTATTCGTCGTTTCTTCGTCGATAAACACCGAACCGAGACCGAAGTCGGGATTCCTTAATGTTCGCCGCATTCCGGGCCTTTAATGCGCTAGAAAAATGTTTTCACCGTCCGAAGCGGTTGAACCGTAACTGGTCGGTGCAGTTCATACCTCACGGAAATATATGTGACACGAATATGATGTTAACAACCCGGGTGTAATGAATAAATCTCCAAGTTTTTCGGCTCTTAGCAGCGCGAGTTGCTTGGTACCAGGGTACACGGATTATACACCGTTTCATGGCGTAGCTTGATGCTTTAAAAAGGTTAATCTATGTGGAACTTTATACAAAGGAATAAATAGGTTTCTGTTTCTTTTTTTTTCTTTTTTTTTTCTTTCTTCGAAAATGTGTAAAAGAACGAAGTTGTAAATATTAGGTTGTCCCGAAAGATCCTTCCGTTATCTTCGCGCAGTGGTTTCGTCTAGCCGTGTTTAACGCTAGATTTACGGGCACCAATTGAATCGTTTTAATGGGTACATTCAAATGAAGATTATTTTGCAATAACATCGTTCGTTTAATTTAAAATCCATAAATTTTTGTCAACAGAGATCCATTTAGCACATTTTTTGTATCAAGTTCTATTTTAAGGGTGCATTTTCGGCGCGCAGAGTTGCTACATTAAAGCATGAAATTTGAAATCAGTAAGTCAATTCGTTTTCGAAGGAAAAATGGTTCTCATTATTTTTAATACTCGTTCGATTAATGTTTATTAAATATTATAGAACAGTTAAAGATTTAAATCTTATTAGTGTCCTTTGAATCTTTTTTATTTTAAAAGATTTCTTTTTTTTTTGTAGTTTTCAGTAAAAGTATTCGCAGATTTCACTATTCGTCTTTTCATTATATTGATTTCTTTGCCATTTTGTCCATTTGATACCAAAGAACAAATTAAGTTGGGAAAACGAATAGATGAGAGTTAATATTTTTTTAAAAGCTTGTGAATTCTAAAATTCTAAGTATTAGATTCTCAAATTTTAATATTAGGTTTTAGAAATTTGTAAATAATGAGAAGGAAAATTGTACCAGGAACAGAAACTTGCAAATGTTTGAAGATTAAGAAATCCTATCTTCGAAAAGGAGTGTTATATTAAAATAATGTTGTTTTAAAAGTTGTTTTAAAAGATGTTTTAATTATTATTTTCTAAAAGTAAGGACACTAGTTTCGTCAAATGAAACGTAGTACTTCTCATGGCACAATTTTTCACTCGGCGTGGAAACTAATTTAATAAGCTGAAATGTCATAATCTCGAGTTGATCTTGATCCTGAATAATTACACCAAAAGCAGCCAACTCTCCTGGTAAAACATGTATTACTGCTTTTAATGCGAAATGAGTCGCTTGAAATTATCGTTATTACTTCTGGTGGAAGCTAAATGAGATAAAAGTTGCACGATTTCGAAGGAGACGTAAGTTAGATTAAAGATATCATTCGAAACGGAGGTGCTTTGATCACTTAAAGCCGATCCTATCCAATTCGTTCGCTCACGGTGCGCTAATCACGAACCATCATTATTATTGACGTGAAAGATTTTTCAATTCAAAGTTTCAGAGTTGAATAGCGATGGCCTATTTTCTTTCGCGAAAAAAATATCTAACAAAGAAAGTTGCCGCGGTTAACGCGTTAACGGTTAAAAAATTATATACGAAAATAAATTGGTTCGATTTTAAAATAAAAATTAACATTAACCCCTTGGCTTACCATTTCTTCGATCTTGATGCATATTAGTAATATTATTCGCGTCTTTGACACTTTGTCAAACGCAAATTGAAATTGCAGTTAAAGTTAGAATTAAAATTTATTAGAAATATCGTATGTTTTTATTTTATTTGAATCATAAACTGCGCCACGAGTGCGAAGCGTGATTGGAAGGCAAAGAGTTAAGAAGATAGTATTATTCAAGGTTCTGTGTAATGTGAAAAATTAGCAAACAATAGGATCATTTTATAACTATAGTACAATTTTATAACTCTATGGGACCGTGTGACTTAAAAGTTGCAAACTGATGTATCTATATTTAAAATTTATTTAGGTATCACTGTACTATTCAATTTTATTACTGCATCACTGTAATTATATCACGATCCCTCTATAACAATTATTAGTTTAACCTTTTCACTGCGGTGCTCTCTTGGTATACTAATCGATACAGTTTTTGTTGATATAACAAAGATAAATGGTGGCGGATCATATGTAAATGAAAATATAAATAATTCTACGGTACAGAAAACGTCTATGCACGTTTTTATCAGTTGACTATCTAATTTTTATAAGAAAGGGTTAAAAAATTTCAAATCAAAGTGAAAAATTGTAACGAACCGTAATTTTTTCTTCGATAAACAGACAAAATTCGGCCTATAGAGGTTAATTATTAATAATTAAAAACTGTAATGAATCGTAATTTTTTCTTCGATAGACAGACAAAATTCGGCCTATAGAGGGTTAAACGACTTAACGTTACATCTCCAACGCCGGACATTGTAACCCTTTGCACTCGAAGCCATCTCGCGAAATTTTTATAGAAAAGTATGCAAACAGAAATCATTTTTTATTTACTCTTGCCATTTAAAGTAGAGAAATTCACGGAAACATGCATTTTTTAAAAAAGCTATGACATAAGTTCATCCTCTGTGATCGTTAATAAATTCTAATGTCCCCCGAGAGGCGACGTTCGAGTACAAAGGATTAATCTAATAACAATGATCAAACTTTTAAAAAATGCCAAGTACTCTACTCTATCCTTTTCATCAAAGCAAATATTGTTACCGGTATATTCTCTTCGGATCATTTTATGAATAAACGAAACGTTTAAAGCGTTAAAGCGCCGCGAATCCAACAGCGTATTTGTCCAACGGCTCGACGAAACCGAAACGACGCTTTTTACTCGTGGACGGTAAAAACACGTCCGCTAAATAATTATCACAGAGGAGAACGCATTTTGGAAAATTACAGAAAAGGGTGCACACGATACTCCTTCTCGTTACCGGCGGGCCTTTGTGAGCCGCTGTTTCTCGCGTGTCCACAAAATGGTGGTTAAACGGGCGTCCTGCAAAATGGTGGGATCGCAACGAGTAGAATAGCAGTCGGTACGAAATAACCGGTTCAAAGGAATCGAGTTTTCTGCGCGGGAATTCGCTCTTCCAACTGGATCCTCTTCGGGAATACGTCGACACGATGGACTGTTTGAGGAATTTCTTTGAAACGTAGTAATAGCACGGCATTTCTCTTCGTTTTTCCCTCTTCTTCTCAACGCGACCCGACCACCGGGACCGGCTAATTTTCCGAGCGGTACAATTAACTCTTTTGCTGGCTTATCCGTCGCAACGAGATAATGCATCAGATTTTGTGGTGCTCGGCTATTCGTGAGATTGAAAGAGAAGTTTGGAACACAGGGATTTTTTGCCATCCATCGATTCAATCGCGGCTGCGACTAATGCACTCCCGAGGAATTAAAGATGCTCTGCTCGTGTGTGCTCGCGGAAACCACGGAATTTGATTTTCGTCCGAGCGAAAGATAGTTTTAGGAACGTTGTATTGTTTTTATTGTGATTTTATGTTGGCGCGGTCTTTGGTCACTTTTCGTAATTGCTTAGAAATTGTTTGCGTAAAGAGGGAAAAAATGATTGTATTTGTGCATCGTTTGAGAAGACTCTTTATGGTAGTTAGTGGATGATGGGTTTTTATACAGGTTTATGTTTTTGAGAGTAGGATAAAGGAAGTAGGACTATGTTAGAGAATTGTTTTATCTAGCAAGTCTCATAAAAAGCATTGTAATTTGGAAGTTTTGTATGTTTTTTTTCATATTACTGCATTTTGTGCAGTTCTGCGCATTTACATTTTTTATAAATACATGAATATTTGGAATTTACTAGTTATAATGGTATACATTTAATTTGTTTTTAACACTGAAACTACCAAAGCGGTCAAAATGACCGGCTTGTAATTTCTGGTAGAAATTGTATGAATTTACAGTGATGCGATTTGGAGGATTTTTCACGATTTTCCGTGAAAAAACATAGATAAAGATTTGTTTTCCTTACGTTATGTATTTTTTAGAACATCTATCATGTTTATTTCTTTGGGTACAAATAGGTTCGCTTTAATCATCGGTAGTTTTAGTGTTAATATTTTCTTTGATTCAACAAATTACAGTTTTGAAATTTTCGGTAGTTTTAGACCTGCTAGGTCTCTTTTATGTAAAAAATTTCTTAATTTTTAGACAAGTACAAAAGAAATTATTGCCTGAAATTTTCTATTAAATATTTTAATTCCTCAAAGTAATGAAATATTTAAAAAGAAAATGAGAGTATAATGTGCTCGAAAAAGAGCTGAAAATTGAAAATATCAACTTTAAATAAAAAAAAATAAATCTACCACGATATAGAAGAGTGTTTTAAAACAGCGATCGAAAAATTGTTAAACAAATGATAAACTTTCCGGAGAATATAGGAATATAAATATTAGAACGTAAACTACTTTGTTTCCCAATTAAAAAGAAAAGAAGCTAAAAATTTAAAATATTAGGTCATTTCGTAAGCAATCCATAAAAAAAACATCTAGCACGAAATAGAAGAGTGTTTTAAAATAGGGATCGATAAATCGTTAAACAAATGATAAACCTTCCGAAGAATACAAAAATATACGTAAACTACTTTGTTTCCCAATTGAAACAAAAAAGAAGTAAAAAAATACATTACTTATAAAGTAACCTAATATTTATTGAGACACCTTAATTCTCTATAACGCCACGTGGCTTAAAAACTACATTCTGACGTACCTACGTTAAAAAAAAATTCCATTTTATATATCTATCACCGCTATCAAACGGTCCATGTATACAAATTACTTCAAACATTTCCAAATCAAAGTAAAATTCTTCGATCACTCCCAATTCCTTTTCCCCGCCAAACAATCGAAATTCCAATCGCACACAGGGTCAAAGAGACGTCTCAAGTTATTTCTACATTGACTAACAACGCCGGCAGTCTTGACAATCGGTGTACCATCAAATTAAATCCCCTGGCAACACCTGCCAGCCGTTCGAGTCCGACAAACTGCTCGGCTTCGCGATTTAATTGCCGGTCCACTTATCATTAAATCGATTAAGGCAAGGATGGCGGAGAACTTTCTTCCACGTACCGCCGCTCCTTTTTATACAATAATAAAATATTATTTCCATATCATTAAAACTTGACAACGATATTCAAACTTTTACCAAGCTGCTCCGTCCGTGGCCGAAACATTTATGCAAACGAGCCATCGCGCCGGCCAGAGATCGGCGATAGAATCGGAGTAAAATCACCGAGCGACCACATTTTTCTTATCAACGATTGTTGTAAACGCGCAGAGGCCAACAACTCGTAGACACACGGATTATCGATGCTCGTTCGTCGAGCGGAAAAACCGTAAACCGCGAGGCAATTTAACTTGGTCCGAAATAGCGGCCCATGCACGTAAGCGGAGAGAAAAAGGAATTAACTGCTCATTATCGGTGAACTGGAAATAAGTAGGGAGAAAGTTGATTTTTCCTTTTCTTTTTCTTTTTTTTTTTTTTTTCTTTTTTTCTTTTTCGTGGACTGTATCGCAATCGGGCGTGAATTTCCAGAGGGTTCAACGAATCGCGAAATTTTGCCGCGGAGAAAGTTTTTTTATTTGCTTCTCCCCTCTTACTGGTATTTCTTTCTTTCTTTCGGTCGTTCGTTCTTTCGTTCTGCCGTTGTCCTTGCGAATAATCGATCGGTTTCGCTTCAGAAATTTGTCGAGGGAACTTGGCGAACGTGTGCAGGAACGTGAAATCGTAGCTGGCTCCTTTCCTTTCGATCCTTTTGTTTCGATGGTGTTCCTTGGGATCGTTGGTTAGAGGGATTCATGTGTTCCGCTAGTTTCGGGATAAAGAAGTTGCTAAGGCGAGTTACTTTGGGGCTTTCCGTGTTTCTTGCGGTAATGTTTCGTCTTTGTTCCTTGCCGGTGTTTTCGTCGCCGTAATTTTTGCAACTGTATCGTTGGGTGACTTTTTATCGTACGATTGGAATTAAGAATGCAGGTTGTAACGTCGTTTTTTTTTTGTTCTCTGTTGACCTTCTGTAGACTGAATTTTGTCTACTTATCGGAGGAAAAATTTGATTACAGTTTTTCACTTTGATTCGAAAATTCTTGAAGTAATAATTGCTATAGATGAATCGTGGTGTCGTTGCAGTAATACAGTAATAAAATTTAATAGTACAGTGATAACTAAATAAAATACATTTTTTTACGGGGTTAAAATATTTATTTCCACGATTCGAACGGTACTTCGTAATTTAATAAAAGCTCGTTGCTGATATTAAAAAAGGAACCTAATATTTCCTTCAGTCAATGTAGTATTTTATATAATAATTGTATTTTAATTTTATTTATTATTTTAATTTATATTATAATTTATATTATAATTGTATTTAAACAAACTAAAAATATGGTACTCGTTACAATATTTAGTGAATAAAGAGATTGCATTATCTTGTTTTTATAAAAAAAAAGAAAGAAAAACTCAATCACTAAAGTAATAATTGCTATAGATGAATCGTGGTATCGCTGCAGTAATACAGTAATCAAATTTAATAGTACAGTAATGACTAAATAAAATTAATTTCTTACTTTTAAGTCACACGGCGCCATAGAGGGTCAAATAAAGATCGATGTATCTTGTTTATTCAAATCAACACATGGAAATTTTGTCTTTAATCTAAATTGAATATTTAATGCACTGAAAGTGTCGTTCTTTATTTGTGAAAAAAAAAAGAAACTGAGAGTAAGTGAAGCTCAATCGCAGTATTGCATGTTGCACGAGTTAGAAGAGAATCGAATGTAGCTATATTTATTACTCTATTTTTAAATATTAGGATATGTCAATGATGTCTTTTATAATTTCGAAATAATAATTCTCGCTTGTTTTTCCATTTAGTAATGTAAAGTTGAAAGCTCTAGAAGGGAGGTAGAAGTAAATTTATTTGTAGAAAGTAGCAGAAGAACTTAATTTTAATTAGAGTACTGCTGTGTTATGCAGTTTCTTAGAATGAATTTACAAAATAATGGTATTTAAATGAAGTATAATTTGAGAAAAAAATACGATATTATTTGAGGAATTATCTGATTTTTTTTTTTAAAGATTTTCCTTTTTTTTATTTTTGTAACAATTACACTTATCATGGATGTTTTAAAATATTTTCTAAATTTGTGTGTTTCTTTTTAAGTTAGAATTTATTGTTCGAGTCTTTATATTTTATTTTATTTTATTAAGCGCTATTATTATTGTCAATCGTACGGATAGATCTATTATTCTATAGCAGGTCGTTTATAGTGGTATTTTATTTTTATGTTCCATTATACGAAACGATTAAAAATATAGTAAACTTTAGTCTCAAGTTTTATATGTGTACTTTTTTAGAGATACTCATTGATGTATTAATAAAAGGTTAATAACTTTAGAGCGCGATATGATAGAGATACGGACAAACCGTTAAATAAAGTTACGTGTATTTATTACGCGTGGAAAATTGAAATTATGTACACCGTTTTGATCCATTATCGTAAATACGAAAATAAAATACATATTTCTCGCTTCATCAGTTTTATATTCTCGATGATTTTATTATACTGCAAAAAGATGCGCTGGTATTATAACTTTTTAAAGTATTTTTAATCGATTAGAGTAGTTTTGTAGGAGTAGAAGATATTTCAATAATTCTGTAACTTATTATTGATAGGAAAATTATGTTATTCGTATTTCTCAGTTCGTCACTTTCGTATTCCTTATTATTAAATTTAGCGACAGCTTCTAAATAATTTTCAAATAATTTTTAATTAATTGAAGTAATGTCATAGGGTGTATAGAATGTCTCAATAATGTTCCTAAATAATAATTTATAAATTATGATTGATAGCAAAATACATTCTATTAATAATAACAAAGAACACACACTTTTCAATTCGTCGCTTCTGCACTTCCTATTACCACCAAATTTAACGAAAGCTTCCAAATAATATTTCAACCAATTCTTAATTAATTGAAGTAATATCGGAGGGTGAATAGGATGTCTCAATAATGTTTCTAAATAATAATTTATAAATTATGATTGATAGAAGAATTATATTCCATTAACAATAATAAAGAATACATATTTTTCAATTCGTCGCTCTTGCATTTTCCATTACCACAAAATTTAACGAAAGCTTCCAAATAATATTTCAGCCAATTCTTAATTAATTGAAGTAACGTCGTAGAATGAATAGTGTTCCTAATAATAATTTATAAATTACAAGTGACAGCAAAATACATTCTATTAATAATAACAAAGAACGCACATTTTTCACTTCGTCGCTCTTGCATTTCCCATTACCACAAAATTTATCAAAATCCTCCAAATAATTTTCGAACCAATTCTTAACTAATCGAAACAACTCCACAGAATAAATAAAATATTTCAACAACACTATTTCTATATATCACCAGTTCGTAAACCATTATCAATAAAAAAAAAACTCTATTACATTAATTACGAACAGAGAAAATACCCTTACAACTATTTTTCCCATCCCTTTAATTTAACTTCACTTCACCGAGGCGAACCTAACTCGAACCTCTTCCATTCAATGTACGTTAACGAAGCTTTTCAACGACCCTGACACATAACTCTCTCCCTCTACCCTGTTACACTATAAATAATTTCCCCGTTACAGTACACGCTGCGCAAAACATAAAATTTCGTGAACCTTCCAACATTTCAATCTGCGTTTCTCAGCAATTATTCTCGATGGCAGAGAGCTGCCCCGAAAGAAATGGTTCCCGCTTGATTTATGTCCGATGCGGCGAAAAAACTTGCGAACCGCATTTGAAATTCTCGAGAACGCTTGCATAGATCCGAGGGAAGGCGCGAGGCAGCCCAACCGTGAGATTTATAAGGCGAATTTGTACACCGGTGAACAACGGGTCTAACGATTCGCGAAAGACGCGGAAACGTGGAAGGCTAATTCCTTTTCTCGCGAATATCGCGCCTCTTGGCCTTCCGTGGTTCTTGTTCCTCGCGTCGAGGGGACGATGAGGCGCGATGTTGTTAACAATTAACGGAATTAACGGAATTAACGGTTGGAGGGAAACTAGTCGAGCGTCTGATCCGTTTATGCCTGGAGAGGAATTTTTCTGGTTCCAATTGGCAGCGTTGAATAGATTCGGAAACGGTTTCCGCGAATTGATCGTTAATCATGTTAAATAGCATTGTGGTATGGGTAATTGTAATTGGCACTAATGAGCTGTCAGTATGACTGAATTGAGATGAGTTATATTGCTGTTTTGAGGTATCGGTTGGCATGTGATTAGATTCAACCGTTTAACTGTGAAAGCGTATTGCGTATCAGCCCGGTAAAATGTAACGCATTATTTAGTAAATTGGTGCAATCTTAATTGTGCATGGTTACAATGTTTATTCGTGACAGATGGGTTGTTTAAAAAAAAAAAAAAAAAAAATGTTTGTATAGAAAGCAAAGTAAAATAAAAATTTAACACATTTTTTGAAGCACTTTATAGCTACAATAGAGGACAGAAATAAGTGGACTGAAAATAGGTAACTCTGATAGAACTTTGCGGTGGATCTAAATTATTATTTATTAAACCGCGAGGAAAAAAGAATAAATGAAAGCTTTGAACAGAACTGAGTGTGTGCGTACTTTAAATGTTAGATACGGTTAGAAATATATATATAAATTGAAATTATCATCGTCACCGTGCAATTAAACAACTATCGATCATATACACTACCGTCCATAAGTATTTGACCACTCGGTGTAGTCGGATCAAAAAGTTTATTCGAGGGTTACAATGTAAATATTTGTAACAAGTTGTAGGTAGAATGAATGTTAATTTATACGATTAATACTGAACCTACCGAAGCGGTCAAATGACCGTTTCGTAATTTCTTCTGCAAATTTTATAAATTATCAACGGTGCACTTTTGATTATTTTTTTGTGATTTTCCGTGAAATATATGGTTAAATATTTGTTTTTCTAGCATTGTGTATTTTTCTAAGTATCTATTATTGTAATTTCTTTGATACAAGCAGGTATAGTTTAATCGTCGGTAGGTATAGCGTTAAAAAAGTTATGCCGACGTAAGTCCTCTGTAATCATTAATATCGTTAATAAACACTGATGTCCCCTCAGAGGAGACGTTTGAGTGCAAAGGGTGTATTATTATTAATATAGAATGGTGATCTTTATACGAGTGTATCGTGGTAAAAATTACATCGAGAAAATTACTAAATTAAATCATTTTCGTACGAAACTTTTTCGTGTATTTTAACCCATTCGCTGCCAAGCCTAAATTATACGAAGCCATTCCCATTGCCATTTATATTTTGAGTGTTATTCTTTATCAAAGCTCTGTTATTTCTTGGTAAGAGCA
>SMSQ01025725.1:76628-87626 GCA_019453375.1 Ctenoplectra terminalis
TTTAATTACAGTTACAAGATCAATAATGTAGATGGTCTATGACTTTTACACAGTACTGTATGTTCCATTTCGTTCTATAACCTTTCTCCATCTCTCGCGTAACTTTAATATCCCATCCTTCTAAAGCTTCTTAAGTTTTTCGGCGAAAAACTTTTCCATATTTAACAGTAGAAACTACCGTGCCAGTCAAAATGACAATTTTATAAATTTTATAAATTTTATAAATTTACAGTAGCGCATTTTTAGGGATTTTCTATAATTTTTTAAACGAAATATGTACAAAGAATTATTACTCCTGATATAAGTATTTTTTCAAATACTTATCGTTTCGATTTCTTTGCTACAAATAAGTCTATTTTAATCGTCGATAGTTCTACCATTAACCCATTGGCGCACACTTTTTATTTCGAAGTGGCGCTCAGAAACACACTTTTTTTTTCAATTGTTTATGTCTACCAGATGAAATTGAGTGTAACTTGTATATTTGGAAGTGAAAATTATCACATTAATTATCTGGCATGCTATACGTTCTTTGTTCGATGCATTACTTAACCAAGAACAAGTGTACAAACGCTGTACTTCTTTTAATAATTAAAATTTGCATGACGTCTATAGCCGTCATTTGCCTACATATCGACAAAAATTTGACGGCTATAGCCGTCATTTGCGGCAATGGGTTAATAGCGTATAAAATTAACGAGAATGAATGTATCCTAAGCAAACTTTTGTCTAAAGATGCTCGAAGTGTCACTCTTTAGAATATAACGCGTGTCATTTGTTTTCAATCATTCTGACATTTTCAGTCCTGTTCTAATGGCAGCTACCGAAAATCGGAATTGTGAAAGACGAACTTTCCTGACAACCCAATATTTTAAAGTAGAAAGATATTCCTTTCTGGCAATTATTTATCTTCTTTTTTTCTTCTTTTTTTCTTCTATTTCGAGTGTCAATTAATTGACACCTTATTGAGCAGCTGTTAGACAATGGTACACGCAAATTGTGGTACACGAACGTTCAGATATTAAAATGGAATCGATCTCTGGAAGACAATCGGTGCTCTGAAAATCCACATTCGAAGAATGAGATTTAATATCCGCGGAGTGTCAGGCGTTTGAAGCTCGATGTAGAACAGTAGTTTGCAACAATTATAACTTACAATGTGTCTACGAAACGTTATAAACTATCGAATGGAAATCATTGTACATTCTTTCTATTCGTTTTCTACATTTATAAATTGATTCGACTCTATTATTCGGGAAACAGTGTTTCAGTTAGAAAGTAGGAATAATTGAAGCCAAAAATTATTATTTAAATATACAGAAGGTAGAAACGTTGTTATATTCTTTAAACGAGAAGCTATAAAAAAAAAGAAATTCAGAAATCGATCCAGTGAAAATAATTTCTCTCCGTTTATCTTTGCTAAAATTAAACAAAGTTAAACGAAATTAAAATCACGTCGAGCCATACTTTTTCGCTCATTTATTTTATATTAACTTCTTGAAGAGCAGAGTTTTATTTTTCATTCTAAATTTTACGGAAAGAAATCTATTAAAGGTAATAGTAATAGTTTAAAGAATCAGGAAATAATAAATATCGAATGAAAGTAATTTAACATTCACTTCTTTCTTTCTTTCTTTCGAAAGTTAAAGAAATTTCGATAGTTTTTAATTTAAAAAAGTAATAGCGTTAAAGCAGAAGTAGGGACGTTTCTTCCTTTATTCAAGAACCAATGAGCCTGATAGGAGGACGTTTTCTTAAAACTCTTAGACGTCGCCTTGGACAAATCTTGTCGAAGTCCACGAAAAGTTTCAGGCTATCCCGGTGTATTTCCTTCTCGCAAGTCTGATTATCCAGAAAGTTGTAATCACGTTAGACCGCCAAGGGCTGTGTCACTGTTGGCTGAAAATTAATAGACGCCAGCTCCGTCAAGAATACACCGAGCTTCTCTAGGTACTCTTGATGATAGATTTCATAAAGAAGCGACGTCTCTCAAGCAAGGACGTCATTTAAGAAAGGCCTTGAGTAATTCCAACAAAAATCGAGCACGATAATCGTGATCGTAACACATTTATTACGTTCAAAAATCAGCCAAGCTTCATCCTAAATGCAGTTTTTAGAAAGTAGCTAGAAAAACTTAGAAACACTCGTAAAAATAAATAAAACTGGTCCATTATTTAAAAAATTAGAAATTATCGTTAAAATGTTAATATACGAAAATGTTGGTTAAAGCTTGAGGGAGTCCCTCTAATTAATCTACGGTACTTACAGTATTAAATAAAAACGAATTTTCATTTTAACCCTCTATGGCTTTGTGTGACTTAAAAGTTACTATTTATATTTTTAAAACTATTTATATTTAAAAAAATTTTTAAATATAAAATATTTTTAAAAGTATTTATATTTTTAAAAATTTGTCTTATCTGGTTATCACTGTTCTATTAAATTTGATTGCTGTATTACCGTAGCGACACCACGATCCATCTACAGCAATTATTAGCTTAAAAATTTTCCACATCTAATTGTAAGTGAAAAATCGTAAGCAATCGTAATTTTTTCTCCGACAAGCAGACAAAATTCGAGTTACTGAGGGTTAAGTTCAGCTTTTCTTTTACCAAGTTAAGTGTGTTCGACGACTATATCCGTGATGCGTGAAACTTTGTTACAATTTGATATTTAAATTGTAATTTTGACGAGAAGTAAATTATATTCGTAAATTTTAATATTTTTAAACTGTTTAGAGGTCAAGACGAAATAAAACGAATAAAAATTATAAATAATTTGAGTTGAATTCGTAACTTCCTGAGAGCTAACTATACCCGTCGCTTGATTATCGCGACACGCACTGATGCGCGCTTTGCAAAGAGATCGCCACAGTTAACTGGTTAATTAACCCTCTATGGAACCGTGTGACTTAAAAGTTACAAACTGATGTATCTATATTTAAAAAAATTAATTTTGTTCAGTTATCGCTGCGCTATTAAATTTAATTATTGTATTACTGTAGCGACACCACGATCCGTCTACAGTAATTATTAAAACATTTTCAAATCAAAGTGAAAAACTGTAATCAATCGTAATTTTTCTCCAATAAGCAAACTAAATTCGGGCTACAGAGGGTTAAAAAAAAATCACGTTCGGAATTTGAGTAAAATTTTCATATCTTAACAAGGAATTAATCTCCGTGTTACATTATTATTTTTTTTTTTTTTTTCCTTTTTTGGAGTTTTAAATTATTTTAAGTTCCTTGAAAAATGAATTAGTGAGCCTGTTTTTAATTATTTTTATATATATTCTATGTAAACGATTTCCTCGTGACTCTTTATGATCGATGCGTCTTATTTATTCGAAATTGGTATGAATAAAAGATAAGATACATCGGAAGAATAATTATGTTGAAGTAGCTGAATATTCGATGAAAATATAATTGTGACGTCGATAACGATTATTTAATATCGGCATGCAGGAAGAAATGTTTTTTTTTTTCCTCGAATAGAAGAGTGTCGAAGTGACGCGAAAACTAATTTCTGATGGATAACGGTCAAGTAACAACTTGCATGTCATTAAGCGAGTTAGGCAGCGCTGGAACCTAATTAACTCGTTTCGATACTACAGGCGGGTTCGTGTTCCGCGATTGTCACAAAGGATGCAGTAATTTCAATCTGCAACATTTTCCACATTCGTTTGCGAATTGGGTAACGTGATTAAAAGTTAAGTGCGTAGGATTTTCAGTGAATTACTTGAACAATATTTTTGGTCGTTAGCCTCCGTGAATTTAACGTTGTGTACATTTTTCCTTGTCTTCTTAATTAGTGAAAAATTTACGTATCAGGGTATTCCAGAATTTACTGAGCATTTTTTTTCAATTTTATTTTATCAAAATTAATTTTCTTCAAAGGTTAAACTGCAAAGTAATTTCCTTCACAGGTTGAATTTGGTATTTTCGTCGATTTAAAATTTTGTTTTACTTGGAAACAAAGCAAATTAATGAAGCGAATAAGAGATCGCAAGCTTTTATCGTTTCTTGTTTTCTTTTTAATTTAAGTTCTCACAGTGGTCCTGTGAAACTTACGAAAGTTTAGGAGTGCGAAGGTTTGACACTGTTTGTACTTAAGAAATAGAAATGAAGGATATATGCGAGCTGGACAAATCTTTAACACACTTTTTGAAAATCCTGGAAAATCCTTTAACCCTTTGCGGTCTTATGTCGAGCCAGACTCGACATTTTACTTTGTTCCATTGTTTTCAGTTTTAGGATACGAAACATATTCTTTTACATTAAAATATTATTTAATGGAAAATTTTCTATCTAGATATCTTACAGTTAATGAAAATGTGAAAATTCAGCCAAATTATTGACAGTTTTTGAATGTATATTATTGAATATGAACTACTTAAGTTAAAGTGTCCAAAGTGGCTCGGACCGCAAAGGGTTAAAATGCAACACGGTAAATTTATTTTCTGTAAGATGTATTTAAATTTACTTTCGGTAAGAAATCCCGAATATTTTGATATATCCTGTGATAAAACAAAATATATAGTGGCTAACTGCTGGCCAAAAATTTGGAATCATTAGCACATTGGAAGGAACACATAGATTAACACGTTAAACGCGTATGTTTACTTTTTGAAGCGAAGTAGGATGGATATCGGCGACGAAAAATTCGTTGTGCGTTTAGAGACACTATCGGTTCTACTCATGGGTTGAAGTTAACTGTGTTATGGTCCTCGAATTCTTCTGAAACTTTTTACTAAAAAGAATTCCTGATTTTTATACCGATGTATACTTAACACGTTAAACGCCACGCCGATTTTGGTCGACTTCCCGTTAGGCTGTGTGGTGCGATACTGATTCAAAAACATTTGGTTGCAAAATTGTTAAGAATTTAAGAAGAAAATTACAGAGGCCTGTAAAGGAAAGTCGTATATTTGTTTAATGTGATTTAATAGCCTCCATTAATGAATTATAAGATATTATTTTTTAAAATTAATATTACCAGTTATCAGAAACCAACGACGCCTAAACGGAAATTTCAGCGTCGGTCCATAGGAACCGGCGTGGCGCTTAACGTGTCAAAAAGAGAAAAAACGTAGAATTATGTTATTTTAAGAAATTTTATAATCAGAAATTTATAGAAATAAAGAAAACTGTTGTCACTATCTGTGGTATTAATTTTAGATTAATAAGAAAATTAATGAAAAGTTTTATATAGATACAGACTAGAAAATAATTCCAAACTTTGAGCTACTAGTACATATTATTCCAATAGCTTAAAAATTCCTCGAAATAGAAATACAAAGGTACGAAACATTTTTCGTGACATCCTAATAGTTTATAAATTAACCTCTTTTATGCCAGTTGAAAAAGCGAGTTTCATCACAAAGTCCGATTAAAAATATTTAATTTTATTAGATTGTCCCAAAAGTTGTTTTCGTTTTATTCATAAGAGAATATTGCGAAAAATTTATGAAATTACTTTCATCTCGTGATAGTTCCCAAAAGATATACAATTTATATTTTTAAAACGTAGCACGTATCTAAAGTTTACAATCTGCACAATTATCACGGTCGAGCAGATCCACGAAATGAAGGTGAAAAATTTCTCCGTGTAAAAATATCCATCGGTCCGTACGCTCGTCTTCGAGAAGCTGCCGGACAAATCCGCCTAGCTCAGCTCTCTCGATCTCTGAAAATAGGACTCAACTTATTCTGAAATAACAAGAGAAGCGTTACGCGTACCTCGTTCTGGCTATTGTTCGAAATACTCGAAAAATAATTGTTACCGTTTTCAGTATCAATTAAATCGCATTTATTCATTGTTCCAAGGTTGTACTTGAAATTAATTTGTATTAAATTCGGTTAGATTGTCTGTTTATAAAAATATACTCGTTTTTTATTCTGCGTCTTTAAGGATAATCGAATTCATTGAAATTAGCTATAATTTTTTTCTCACTGTATTTTTTCAACGCGTTCCTTTCGACTTTAAAAAAATTTTCTGCCGTAAGAAAGCAAATTTATTTGTGCCACGGTAAACGTAGAAAATTTCTGTGAAAATGTTGATTAATGGAAAGTTTGAAAGTATATAATTATAACCTAATATGAAAAAATATAAAAAATATAAAAAATATTTCCAAAACTATTCGCTTCGGAAGAAAATCAAATTTTTAACGACAGACTTACCAGCGTATCAATGCGAACAATTTTCCAAATATTAAAAAAAATATATTTTCCTATATCCATTCCTAACTTTTAATCGCTAACATATCAACATCGATTAATTCCTACGAAATTTAAGTTCAATACAAAAGAATACCTCCCGTACCTTAAAACGTACCTTTCTCTGAAAAAAACGTAGGAGAGCGAAACATGGAGTCCAGCTCGACATGGTAGAACGCAAACGGTTAAACCCATAAACAAAATTCGAATGTTCCTCTGGATTCGCGAAAATTCCTTCATAAAGATGTACGAAACGGGTCGGCGATACTAACAACGAGCTCAGACAAAGGGAAAAACCGGACAACTAAGAGTACGCCGGTGTTCATACAAATTCACGATGGCAACGGAACGAAACTCCATTTGCTCTTCATTTTCCGGAATCGCGTGGCGATACACAGGCTGGCCGAACACGCCGGACTATAGCAATTACCGCCCCCGGGGGAATGTCTATGCGGATCGTCGCAACGTGTTAAACGACACCGACCCCCGTAAAGTTTCTTTGATGTTGTGCCCGCGTATTAGCCGTACACGCGCATTCAGGTTGTCGGCGCAAGAACGCGGCTGCTCGAAATTCGTAATGCTCGCGAAACTTCGGACTGGACGTTATTCGGCTGAGTCCTGTTCCAGGAGAAGGTAGTTCCGACGATTTTTGTCGGTGAACCGATGCTGGAAGTTTAAGGACGCTTGGAATTGATGACAATCGCTTTGTTGGGGCGAGAAATACTAGGAACAGCAGCGGGGGAGCGATTCTTCGGAGTTGCGTCGAATTGGTGTTAACGGGCGTAAAAAGACACTTTAATTGTGTTTCTTTGTTTCGTTGGAATTAATTATGAGCGCAATCGAAATATCACGAATTATAATAGGCCATACAAAACTGACCCACCAACACTGTTTAGCTCCCACAAAGTTCGTGGAGCCGTATATGTAGCAAAAGACAATTTGCCAAAACAATAACAATACTTTATTTAAATATATTTAGGTATATGACACAACTTAGCAGATATCAATGTCTAATGTCCAAGATTGAGAGTCCAAGTACTATTAATGAATGAATGTCCTTAACGAATGTCGCAGTCCGAACGTAATTGTCCAAAAGTCCAAATGTAATAACGTTCTTAATGTCCTGTGTCCCAATGTAATAATCAATGTAATAACCCTGTCCGAAAGTATCCTATGTCCTTATATCTAAATTCTGTCCGTCCAGGGGTGTGTCTTTGAAGCTAATTTTTGTAGTGGGAAAATTGTCTTGTCCAATCTGTGTACGTTTCTGTAGTTGGGGCGTTTTCTACAAGCAGTCCTTGGGTGGTGGAAATATTTCGGTAAATCGGGTAAAGTCAAAGCTGGCGGCCACGTGTGCGTCAAGTCCGTAGTCCGAGGGGTAAAGATTATGATACGTCAATTGCTATTGAGCGGAGAGGCCGAAGGCTCAGGTAGTAACTAAGGTTTCGACGGTTCTCCTGGTAATTAAATTACTAGCATGCAAAAAATGGTAAAATTAACAAGTCCTCAAAAATAGCAGCTGTAGTGTCCGTATCATAAACTTGTGGTAGTCCGTTGTACTAACAAACACCTACTCAACAAAGCAGACCCTCCAACGTGCGAACTATGCAAGGACCATATTACAGTGGAACATGTCATCAGTCACTGCAAGAAGTACGACACAAACAGGCTACGACTCAATATATTGGGTTGTCTGGAAAGTTGGTGCCGATTTTTAGGGAAAATTCAAACCCAACACATTTAAATTTCCTTGTACGTTTATTAAATTATATATGTTCCATTTTGTTCTATAACCTTTCTCCATCTCTCGCGTAACTTGAATATCCCATCCTTCCAAAACTTGTAAAGTTTTCGGGGAAAAATTTTTCTATATTTAAGGCAAAAACTACCGTGCCAGTCAAAATGACAATTTTATAAATTTTATAAATTTATAGTAGCGCATTTTCAGGGATTTTCTATAATTTTTTAAACAAAATATGCAGAAAGAATTATTACCCCTGATATAAGTATTTTTTTCAAATATTTATCATTTCGATTTCTTTGCTACAAGTAAGTCTATTTTAATCGTCGGTAGTTCTACCGTTAATAGCGTATAAAACTAACGAGAATGAATGTATCCTAAGCAAACTTTTGTCTAAAGATGCCTGACGTGTCACTCTTTGGAATATGTACGCGAGTCATTTGTTTTCAATCATTCCGACATATTCAGATCTCTTCTAATGGCACCTACCGAAAATCGGCACCAACTTTCCGGACAACCTAATAAAACCATCCCTAAAGGACAACCTGAAAGACACCAATACCACGAATAACTTGCTACAGTACCTCGAAGAAACCAAATTATACAACAAACTGTAACTCCTCCTCTCAGAGTCGCTAATAACCCACAAGTGGTTGATGCGACGATAAATAATGAATTAAAAAAAAAAAAAAAAAAAAAAATTATGAGCGCAGTCGCTTCGTCATGGCGGGAAATGAAACTATTTTGGAATTCTTTCTGTTTTGTTTTTGTAGAATCGTTGTTAGAAAATCTTGAAAGGTACTTCGATTATATTATTTTAACCCTCTGTTAACTCTTTGCGGGACAGGATTTCAGATAATAAAATAGACCCATGTTGCATAGAAATTTTATTCCATTTTAAATGAAACAAAATTGGTATATTTTTACTAATAAACGAATTACATAATGTAAAATCATAAAAAAATAATAATAATTTAATTGAATTTGTTGTTATAACGTGGGATTCAAATAGCCCCACCATGCCATATGGGTTCGTGAATAGTACTTGTTAAAACATATCCTTTTCCCTAAATCGAGATTCCCTTAATTACATAAATATCGCAAGTAATAACTGTGGCTCTAAAATATTGAACGACAGTCATAATTAATTCAGCAGCGTTGGTGCTAATATTAATTTGTATTTTTCTGTGTATAAAGTTTGCGAGAAGAGCGGTGGGATTTTTTATTTTATAGAAGATAGTCGTGTTTTAATAAATTGTAAATTCAGAAAATATTTTTATTAAGATTCATTATAATTGTGTAGCCGACGAAAGCAGTAATGAGGATATTGTCCCGCGTGTCGCGAAAAATTGCGCGAAGCTTTTTCGCGTTTAAAGAGCCCCTTGAAATTTAGTAACTACAGCAATTATCGCGTGTGACGAAATGCAGGAACAGACAGTTGCGCCGAATTAAGCGGAACTCCAAATTTTCTTTGATGTCACACGCACAACCCGCGCCAGAACTTTAATGATAATTAGAAACGATTGTGCGTTTGCTAATGACAATCATAGTTGTGAAGTAAGAAGCTCGTAATAATGAGAAATATTTCGTGTTAAGCGTTATACGGATTTAAATATTCGTCAAATTAGTAATCATTATTCTGTTAATTAATTTTTATTACAACCTTTTTTCCTTACAATTTAATTTTTACTGCGCAGAATATGGTAGCAGAATAATTCTTTGATGTAAAAATTGTACATAAAGCTGAACTTCAAAGTCTCAACGATTAATATCAGAATTATCAAAGTGGTACAAATATGGTAAAAAGATGATATTTTCTCATAGAAATTTTCTGTGGCTTTCTGTTGACACTTCTAGGACCTTTGAGTCGTTTTAAAAGATATCTTTTCAAAGTTTCTTTATTTCTAGAAGAATATAAAAAAGCTATTGTCAATATATTAATTTCTTTGTTTCAATTCTGTGTTAACACTAGAACCACCGACGATTAAAGTATACTTATTTCTACCGAAGAAATCAAACTGGAAGGTGCATAAAATAATATGTAATGCAACTGAGACAAAAGTTTGTCTATATTTTTAATAGAAAATCGTGGAAAATCTGCACAAAGGCACCGTAGTTAATTTATAAAGATTAATGATTCTGGTCATTTTGACCACTTTGATAGTTCTAGTGTTAAGTTCATCTACCCTCGGTCGCTGTATCTTTTTTTCCACACGCATTCCTTCCCACTCGCACCCAAAATCTTGTCTCGGGACAAGTATCGCGAAAATGTCGAAAATTTTTATAAAAAATTACGAATGGGTTATTTTAACCACTTCGGTGGTTCTAGTGTTAAAGACACATTTTCATCACAATTAGGAATCTTTTTTTAGCGAAATGAGAGCACAGCGTTATCTGTAAAACATTTTCGCGTTAAAATTTATTTCTGTCAAGAGAGTTAAGTCATTTACCTCCTTTACACTCCTTACGGAACAACCTAACCCGGTATTTGTTTCTCCGAACAATAGTATATCGTTTCACAAAACAGTGTCAACCGAGCCATAAATAAATACTCGGTTAAAAGAGTCGAAAGATCGCGGTAGTCAGCAGATAAGTCGCCGAGGCTCGTTTCAGATACACGGCAGGCTGAAGAGCGTGAAAACAAGGATAATTACCGGCTGCGACGGAGCGTCTACGCGGATCGTCGCGACGAGTTAAGCGACGTCGTCGAACTCGTACACTTTCTTTGATGTCTCACGTGTCCCCCGGTGCGAATGCGTTCGCGTACGCGCGTGTTTACGCGCAAGAATGAATCCGTGGCGCTCCTGTAGAAATCCTGTAGAAATCCGCGGGAACACCGCGGCGCAACTAAACCGGAATATTTTAAGGAATCGCCAGGCTTAGCGATCTCGTTCCACGGGATTAGAAAGTGTACTCCTGGGCCCGTTGGAAGCGAGTAACGATTAAAACAGGCAATCGCAATCGGCCGCTCGCGGATTGCTAATCGTAAAGAAATTAAATTTGAATAAACGTTTCGCCGGTATACAAAGCGACCCGATACGAG
>SMSQ01025725.1:88729-114773 GCA_019453375.1 Ctenoplectra terminalis
TTCAAACACAAAATACAGTCCACTATCATCGGGTAAAGCTTCCAGTCAGAATACGATTCCTGAGGGCAGAACCCGCGTCAGTTAATCGTCGCGAATACAACCCTCGACGCTCTGACGCATAAACAACTGACGCGACCCGAACAGACAATTCAGTGTCAGCCACCGGTGAATTTTTCTCTAACAAATATTTGTGGTATTAGTGTACGCGCGTCGCAGCGTCGACCGTGTTTGACGACGATTAAACGACGCGGTGGAATCCAAACGAATTATTGAATTCCCTTCGAATTGGTTTAGTGGACTGTATCTAATGCTTGTATCCTTGTCGATGTATAAGTATCTATGAATGTGCAACGATGTCTCACGTTTTCTTGCTATGTCTAATCGAAATGTATAAAAATGTCTGTCGGGCCGCATTTTGCACCTCGCTATATAGCCACAGTTCCTCCCTTCCAGTACGCCCTTGGCGTGCTATTTTCTGGAAGAGGAACTGTGTCCATCTTACGGGGTAGGTAGGCCGCGAGTTGCCAACGAGACCGTCTTCTGGTCGCCACGTGGTCCTCCAGGTTAGCGAAAACAGTTTCGGTCGCGCCAACCTACCCCCTTGGTATTTCCCGGTTTACGACATGGCACCGCTACTCGGACCCAAAACTTGCACGTGCCATCGATAGTCTGCAAGCCAGATGGCACCCAAGAATTAGCTGTCTCTAGCCTACCGTGTCATAAACCGTGAACCGATTTGCTTTAGAACCGTTGCTAATTATTCGGAGCCGTTCAGGACCGAACAATTAGCATAAAGGATTACATGTTTACTTCGACGCAACAGCCAACGTGTTAACCCTTTGACTACTTGCGACGCACCGGCCGTACCATACGGTTGGAATTCAGTTGGGACGTACGCTGAGAATGGCGAAATTTTTTGTTAGGGGTACATTTTTGGGAAAATATATTTCAATAATCAGAAAACTGAATTTCACTACATTGAAACAATATTATTTATCTCTTTGTATTCCGCATCGAATTGTTACGGTACATATTAAAAATTTAACATTAACGTTAAGCTTAAATTTTCATGGCGTCTATAGGCGCCTTTCGTGTCAGAAGGCCAAACTACGTTGGCCGCCTTTTGGCGCGCACAGTGTCACAAGCGCAAAATTTCTAAGCGCCTTTAGGCGCCCACAGCAGTCAAAGGGTTAATACGTCTGTATCGAACGCGTCAACCAATTACACAGCCGACGATCGAGCACGCTTTTCGCTTCACCCGCACGTCAAGTGAAACGAAACACGGATGAAACAATCGCCCGATAGACAAGCACCGTCTTCTCTCCTCGGTACGGGCGCAGCGAAAGTGTTAATCCGGCCTCTGGAAGTCTGAAACGTCCAAAACGGGCGGACGAGGACGGAGGATGGAATGACGGAAGTCTCAGTCGTTCTTTTCACCCAACATCAATGAAGTTTGTATCTGGCGCACATGGCGCGTGTGTATCCAGGTTGAGTTAGTGACGGGCGGGCTGTCGCCAGTATGTGCCAGCTGTTTCACTAGTAGCCCGCCCGGTCGGGTTCCACCCTTCCACAGCCAGCCACCCACAATCTCTCCCTCCGATCTCAGCTTTAACAATCTTGTATGACGCGGGACGAGGGACCTTTGCTCGTGCGCCGCAGCTGTGACGCGGTTCGGCATATCATCGAAATATTATTTCGCAGGATTTTAAGTTTCGACCCGCCTCCTGTCTCGTCCTCCTTCACCCTCTTTCGACCCTGTTCGCGACGCTTCCAAGCTTCTGTCGCGTTTGTACGCGGAAAACTTGACCACTCGGATCGTTCTCTCTGGCGATTGTTCATTTGTTGCGTGAGAACAATTTTCAACAATTTTCGTTCTATCTTTCGTTCTTTTCGTAGACAGGGCGAGGTTTGGCTCGAGAGAGGGGCGGTTAAGGCGTTTTTTCGGGGTAGTTAGGGCGGTTTGTTGAAATTATTTGAGAATTATTGGAATTAGGGTGGTAGTTGATGGGAGCTGGCGGTGAAATAAAATAGTGCACGATTAAAGTTTTTAAATGGATTGGTTGGTGTTGCGAGAAACACGAGAAAGGCGTATGTTTACTTTTTGAAGGGAAGTAGGATGGATATCGGCGACGAAAAATTCGTCGTGCGTTCAGAGATTCTATCGGTTCTGCTTATAGATTGAAGTTAACTCTGCTACGGTTTTCAAATTCTTTTCGAGCTTTCATTTTACTGAAAAGAATTCCTAATTTTTATGCAAATGTATACTTAACATAAGGTTGAAACAAGGAAATTGACATATTGATGATAGGTTTCTAATGTATTTCTGAAAATCAGGGAAGTTTTTGACGAAAGTAAAACTTGATTCGGTCGAAAATGATCCAAAGGCTGCGGTACGGTTAAGGAACTCAGCTGCATCCTTTTGATTAGAGTCTTGAAAATTCTATGAAATATAGTTGTTAATTTTTGTGAAATAAAATTAACAGTAGTCGTGTCCTGGAATTGTATATTAATTGGTTTTAGAGTAGATAAGGTATTTTAGAAAAGACTTAATTTGGAGTAGATTTAATGTACACTGTCGTCCATAACTGATCCTTTTGCACTCGACTAGCGTCACTGTGGTATTTAACCCCTTGACGTACGATTTAATTTAAATTATTTTTCATCTAGATTCGATTTAATGTTTTTTCACATGTTGGTATAAGAAGTGTTTGAAAATAAAACAAGTATTCTTATCGCAACATAAAAAAATTTATGCTAAAATAAATTGGATGCAAAATTTATGCAAAGAAAAAGAAATTATTTAACTGTAATACGAAGCAATTCGATCGTCATTACGAATGGGACTCGTCATTATTTATTTCACCCTGAAATTACAAGGAGTTAATATAACGTATTTTCGTTAATCCACTTTTTTTTTATTTTTAAGCAAAGCAAATTGATCAATACAACATTGTAAATATTTATAATTTTGTACGATGATATGACTTAGTTTTTGTAAAGTATTTTAATTTTACAATATGACTATAATACGACTACTGTCTTTTAGTTATTGCACTATAAAAAGTTTGTAATGAAACGTAAAAACGGTTGCAAGGAGAGAAAAGAACTCTTTGTGGGTCATGAAAAATTGCGAAATAAGTTGATTACAATCTTCTTCCAGTGAAACAAAATTGGGTTAAACGATCTTCACGAAATATTAACAGCAACTATCAGTGATTGCAACTGAATTAACTCTCATAATGGGAAGCAAAAACTGTCTAACAGATATTCCATATTACGCTTGAAATTTCTTTAAGAATACATAATAGGATTTTGTTAAATTCAAACAGCTAAAGAATCTCCAAAAAAAAAAAAATAGAGAAATAAAGAATGTTTGCTTCGTGTAGTTTAATTACACGTGCTGTGATTAGAAGCATAATTTTTCTCGCGTATCAAGTAAACCGGGAGCGCAAACAAATTAAAAATTATAGTTAAATTATTATTATACTTAAAATATACTTAAAATTATAATTTGTTGTTTACAGTCTTAAATTATAATAGAATTAAAAATTATAATTAAATTATTATTATACTTAAAATATCCTGCAAACTATAATTTATCGGTTACAGTCTTCAATTATAACAGAATTAAAAATTATAGTTAAATTATTATTGTACTTAAAATATACTTAAAATTATAATTTGATATTTACAGTCTTAAATTATAATAGAATTAAAAATTATAATTAAATTATTATTATACTTAAAATATACTTAAAATTATAATTTGTTGTTCACAGTCAAAAATTATAATTAAATTATTATTATTCTTAAAATATATTTCAAATTATAATTTAATGTTTACAGTCTTAAATTATAATAGAATTTAAAATTATAATTAAATTATACTTAAAATATACTTCAAATTATAATTTAATGTTTACAGTCTTAAATTATAATAAAATTTAAAATTATAATTAAATTATACTTAAAATATACTTTAAATTATAATTTAATGTTTATAGTCTTAAATTATAATAGAATTAAAAATTATAATTAAATTGTTATTTTACTTAAAATATACTTCAAATTATAGTTTGCTGTTTACAGTCTTAAATTATAATAGAATTAAAAATTATAATAAAGAAGATAAACACTTAAGTGTTCATAAATAATTCGAACCCTTCAAATTTAACCCTTTAACTGTGGGTGCGGTTTATAAACCGCGTACTAAAATTATAACCAGAGGCGGTTGTGGTATATAAACATGTTAATTTTTCCTAATATCGAATAGCGACTGCGGCTTATATACCGCTAAAATAAAAATAAAATAAATTCAATAAAAAAAGTCTTTTAAAATAGAATATCACTTCGGTAACATAAAACTAACATCGTTTATAAACCACACTCGCAATTAAAGCGTTAAAGAGATTAAATTATGAGCAAGCTTACAAATTTTTTACAATCTCAGATAACAATCTAAAATTATGAACAGCACAGATACAAATAATTACAAGAAGAAATCATTATAAATGTGTAACGAGCTCATAATTATGTCCAGCACATTTGCGTTAGAAATCATTTTGACGTTGAATAACGGGACGCTCTTTACTCGTGCAGTAATAATTTGCAACCTTTGAAGAAAAGGGGTGGCATAGTTAAAAGACACGCGATCACGATACATAATCAGGTCATTCTTGCCAGGAGAAACGCGTAATTATGATTTCTCGCATTACACAGCCAGCGCAATATAAAACTTTCCTTTCGCGAGGAATTTTTTCTTTTTTCTTTTCTTTTTTTTTTTTTCCTTCAAAGTTCGCTCCTGTTACACAAAGTAGAAACAGAGACAAAGTTTCCCTTTCTACACTTACAATAAACTAGAAGAGGAAATTACACACAGCATGTGGCGCAACCGACGGTGAAAAACATAGACCTTATTGTTCCGCCAAGAAAAGAATCAAATAAATTAATTTACTCGGGTAAACATTAATTGCGACTGGTTTTCGTTCTGCAAACCCGCCATAAATGTGCCGGACGTTTAAAAGGTAGGGATCTTTTTCAGGATTATTTAGAAACGTGTTCTCGTTGAAATTTATTAGGATGTTGCACAATTACGATTTCCGACTCATTTGATCACTCGATTTTTAATACTTTTTAGCTCCACGTGCAAGGTTTAAAATTATACTTGCAGTGTATATTTATAAACTGTGACTCTGCGAGAAATAAATTATTTGTTAACCTTTCGCGAACCAGGCGGGGTTGAATTAAACATAATGGTTTTAAAATAGCTGTATATTTTTTTGGAAGAGAAATTCTCAAATTTATTAGTTTAAGTTTCTCTGTACGTTTTAGATGTTGGGATCGATGTGGAGTTTATAATAGAGCATTGTGTTTGAAATTGTTATTTTTAATTTAGTCTGTGTGTAGTAATTATAGAAACTGAGTCAAACGATTTAGACGTTACAGTTTACGGGCACTTTGTAACGCAGCGTTGTGTTTAAAATTATTATTTTAAATTGTCCTTCTTCTTTACATTAGATTCCTGTTTAAAATTATCTTAAATTATTCTTCTTTTTTACGTTCCATTGGTGTTTAAAATTATTATTTTGAATTATCCTTCGAAAAGTATTAAATAGTTGAGAAAGATGAACACAAAAACAGTTAATACATCCTGTATAATTCCGTGTTTGTTTGCTAATAGCAAAAAAAAAAAAAATCAATTGTTAACAGTTTAAGTAACCAGTACCAAAAAAAAAGAAAAAAATAATGGTGAACAACAAGTATTTTAAATTAAAAATTAATATTTCGTTGCCCCTTATTCCTCTTTGAATTTTGTTATTTCTTTTATGTTTTATACAACCTGTAACAGCAGATTTCACTTTAAAGCTCGTGATTATTCAACATAATTGAATCAGTCATCCATTAAATGAATTAAATATTTTAC
This sequence comes from Ctenoplectra terminalis, assembly GCA_019453375.1. Lineage (NCBI taxonomy): Eukaryota > Metazoa > Arthropoda > Insecta > Hymenoptera > Apidae > Ctenoplectra > Ctenoplectra terminalis. The sequence continues at coordinate 94,653 of SMSQ01025725.1, forward strand.
CACGCTTTTCTGTTTCGATTATTTTGAATACTAAAATATATATGAGCGGTCTTACCAGCTTACAAGCTTTTGCAATTAAATATTAACTATTCCATTGGTCGTCATATTTTTTTCAACATTTTAGCTTCTAAATCCACCAAAGAATATCGGATTTTTTTCATAAGTTTGTAGATTATCAAAAATCTGAGATGGAAATATTATTGTAATAACAAAAATTGTTCCTTTCAATATTCTTCCACTTTTCCAAAACGCACAATTAGTCTTATCGATGATTTATGATTCGATCTCATCAGTCTGGTGCAAGCTACGCGTCAAATCGATGACTTTCGTCTCCCGGTTTTTCCATTCTGCAAGACGGGCCGAGGAAAAAAAGTAGAATAGGGGTGAAATTAATAACTTCATGGTCGATCGACTCCTCACACGCGGGATAAATCAATTCAACACTTTGTGACGCGTGAACGGAAAGCAACACGAACCTCATTCCGGTTCCCGCAATCGTTTTTCCACGATTGATCGCTTTTCAAACAGAGAAAAATATCTGCGACGGTATTTCTTTATTTCCTCGCAGTTTTTTTATTTACTTTTTAAATGACGCGATTTTTGGGAGAAAAAATTTCTCATTTCCGAACTCACCGATAGAAATTAATTTAAAAAATTCTGGAACCATTATCTTGGGGTATATTCGTAAAAGTAATGTGTCTATTTTTATTGAAGATCTCAGCTAAGCTTTGGAAAGCTTAAAATAAAATTTACTCGCATGAAAGAAATTTAACTAATGGAAACAAATAATAATCATGCTTACCGATACAACGAAATCATTTCATAGAACGTAAATACGGAGAAATAGCTCCCTGGACGATCAAGACTTTGAGAAGTCTTGATCAATTGAAGCCCGTTCAAATTTATTAACTACCAACATAATATACTACTACCGTACATAACATTATTAACACACGTTAATATTTTGTATTTCCACCCTTTGCTTCGATGACAGCTTGTATCCTTTCCGACATGCTCCGTATACATTCCTCGATCATATGCTTCGTATCTTCGTTATTTTCCCAAATATCTCTAATTTTTGTTTTCAACTCGGACAACATAGTGCTTGGAGAGTCGTAAACTAGTCTTTCGAGTAGGCTCCAGAAATTTTCTATGCCATTCCAGTCGGCAGAATTGCCTAGCCATGGGAACAACGGGATGTTTCTGGTTTTGAAATCGCTCATCGCCCACAGAGTTTGATTATCATCGCGATAGTAACGAATCAATTGCTACGTATACATCGTTGTCAACGTGTTTAGTAATAATTCGAACGACCAAAGACAATTTTCCATATATGACACAATGTTGTAGCCATAAACGAGAATTTTTGAAATCCAGGGACTGTAATTAAAAAACATTTCTTTCGAGTAGGCTCCGGACATTTTCTATGGCATTCGAGTCCGCAAAATTGCCTAGCCATGGGAACAACGGGATGTTTTTGATTTTGGAAACGTTCATCGCCCACAGAGTTTGATTATCATCACGATAGTAACGAATCAATTGCTACGTATACATCGTTATCAACGTATTTAGTAATAATTCGAACGACCAAAGACAGTTTTCCATATACGACACAACGTCGTAGCCATAAACGTGAAATTTTCGTACCTTGGCCTAATTCGATGGCCAGGGACTGTATTTCTGAATTCACGCACGATGCAGCCGCTCGAAAAGCAGCTTAGGATTCCACTTAACAGCGGATGTAAAATTGCTGTAAAACGGCGAAGAGCGTCGTCCTGAATCCAAGGTTCATACGTAAACGGTTCGCTTAAAATCTCGAAAGAAAGCAAGCCCCCGGTACCGTGCGTTAGCTCCGTGCGTAATTTCAAGGATTCGTTTTATTACCAACGCCGGTACATTGTACGACGAGATAGTCGGCTCGTCGTTCCCGGGCAGCGACACCGTCGTTTCAGGGTTTACAACAATTTTCAGTACACCCACTTAAACGGGGAGGCAAATGACCATAATAAGCTTCTTCCGACTCGAAGCAGCTCGGACTCTGCGGTTTGCATAAGAGCTTCTGCCTCTGTCACGGTGAGTTAAAGGACACCCATGAACTCTGAGGATTTGAGGTAATGTGTAAGAAGGACTGTCCTGTTTAATTAACAAGCCCATTGTCGTCTGGACGACACTGAAGAGAACGGCTGGAAAACTGAGGACGAACAATAGGGAATCGATCGAACGGATGCTAATACGTCATCCTGTTCCTTTTTCGGCCTGTGCAATCGAACCCTCGGGAATTTCTGTCGCGGAATGTTTCATCCTTCAGATTCTTTTTTAATTTGACGGATCGGACCCCGGCTACTTTTGTCGGATCCGCTTCGATCCGCTTAATTGAGTTCCTTGTTTTTTTTTTTATTTTCCTTCTTCTTTTTTTTCATTGTGAGTTTATTTTAGAATGGTCACGTTAACATTGAAGTCATCAGTGACCACTAGCCGGTATATGAATGGCTATTAGAATATTACAGTGTTTTCAAGGATGAGATATACATATTTATAACGAATCTAGGAAATTGATGTGTTTAACCCTTTGAGCGCTATGAACGCATATATGGGTTCCAACATAACCATTCAATTTGAGCCATGAACGCATATATGGGTCTCCACACAACCATTCAATTTGGGCCGTGAACGCATATTTGGGTTCCCACACAAACAGTCAATTGGCTATTAGAATATTACAGTGTTTTCAAAGATGAGATATACATATTTATAACGAATGTAGGAAATTTTTGTGTTTAACACGTTGGGCCCGGCGCCGGTCCCTGAGGACCGGTACTAGAATTTTCGTTTGGCCGGCATCGGTCCGTGGGACCGACAGTATTAAAGTTAAAAAATAAATATAGTCTCAATGAAATGTGATGAGATGTAGTTTTAATGAAATTTATTGAAACATTCTAAACAAAAATGCGGCTTATCTTTACACATGTTACAACACGTAACAATTTTTTTGGTAATATTTGTAGCTGTCTTTCGTCCAAATAGTTTTTAATTGTTATCATAACACTTGGAACAATACCTTCGGACTTTATGTACGTCTCCTTCCTTTTTATATAAATTATGAATAATTTCTCTTGGCGATACCCTACAACATTGTATCGCTCACCGGCTGCCGGCTCAACGGAAACGATAGCAAATTCGGCGTCGGGCTCAACGTGTTAAGGTCAAAAAAGATCTTACAGCTGGTGGGGTCTTACGCGTTGCGGGGGTATGCACATATTCTCGGTGAATCCCAACAATAATACATACCGAGATGCTCTCGTTAGCCAACTTTTCCCGACGATTATTTGTCTTAACACTTTACCGACTGGTTGATTCGAGCGCGGATACATCCCTAACACCGGCTCGGTTTTGGCTATCGTAAGCTCTTATTCTTGCAACTTTGTTTTTAAACCGAAATTCGTGAGAGTGCTTGGTATATCGTTTCTCTTATTGTAGGCTAATTAAATTGAACAAAGTTTTTAATTTTCACAATGTTAGTATTAAGCAGCAAGCGGTAGATAAAGGTTGGCTGTAAAAAGCCGATTAATAGGCTCCCGGTCGCTGAGCGTTGGTTGCAAAAAGCCGATTAATAGGCTCCCGGTTGGTAAAGTGTTAAGACAGAACAGGTACAACGGTACACCAATAAAACTAAATGGTACAACGATAAATAAATGAAATAAAATTTAACAACGATGCACGAGTACGTTACGTCTAAGTCACACGAAGCTATAGATTAATATTTCTAACGGAATACGCTCGTCCTGAAAGGCCTTCGATTTACGGATTAATGTGCCAGAATATACCCAGCAGTGTTTACGTTTATACACGTGACGCCAGCGCGACGCGGATCTAAATCTGTGTGTATCAGACGTTGAGTAGAACCGTAGGCAACGTTACGATCTCAATCTCAGTGAGATCTTGGCGTTTTATGGGGAGGTTGCGTCTGTTTCCCCGTGGATGGATATTGAACCTAGCCGGGCATACGAAAGAGCAGGAAGACACCCGCGCAATTACACTATTTATCGTCCGGCATGGCTGTCGTTCAATGATCCATTCAGGATTTACTCGCTTCCGGGAGATTTCGATGATTGAGCTCGGCAAGTTTCTGTTCCCCGGAAACTTTTATGAAACGATCCTTACCCGTGTATATTGCTTTTCTTGCGTGAAAGAGGGAAACTGCGAACGAAGAAAGAGACGTTGAAGTTTTAATTCGCAGGTGAACGGGAATATTTAACGAATTCAAAGTTGGAATTAATACACGCGAATGATATCGAAAGTTTGCGGGAAAATGGCATTAATATTCTTGTTTGTGAACTTTTAAAGATACACCGTATTGAGAAACGTCTGGCGATTCGTTGAACGAAACGATGATCTGTTAATTTTTTATTTCATTCAAAAGTTTTAACGTCGTATCAACTGCACGCAGTGGTTATTAGCTAGGATGATAAGATGAATTAGATCTTGTTATGAAGTCTTGAGTCGATTGAAAAGGAGAATGTTGAGGTATCGCGATATGTTAGGTTGTCTCAAAAGTTTCTTTCGTTTTATTAATAATTTTATGTATTATTATTTTACGTAGGATTCATTTTGCACTATTTGTTTCCTCTAGCTCTTGTTTAATAAATAAGGCTGAATGTTTATTTAAACGTTGCTAAAAGAAACCACTGCGTAAAGATAACGTAAGAAATTTTCGGGACAAAATAATATTATACAGTTTGTTTGAGGTGGTCCCTGTTTTGTCAGTTTCTTGCTTCTGTTATGGACCCATGCTATTGAAAAAACAAAAAAAAATTAAGGGAGTGGTTTTTACTCTCTGTGGTACAGTATTACTTAAAAATTGCAAGCTAATGTGTCTATGTTTTAAAAAATCTATTTTATCTAGTTATCACTGTTCTATTAAATTTTATTGCTGTATTACCGTAGCGACACAATGATCCATAGCAATTATCAAAAATTTTCAAATCTAAGTGAAAAACTGTAGGCAATCGCTATTTTTTCTCCGATAAGCAGACAAAATTCGGGGTATAGAGGGTTAAAATAGATAACCTATATTATGAAGTAGCCATGAATCTAGAATAATAAAAATTTAACAACTGCCAGCGTGTCGACTACATGGCGGAGACAAATTAACACTAGAACCACCAGCCATTAAAGTACAGTTATTTGTACCAAAGAAATCAAAATGATAGGTATTTGGAAAAATACCTATAATAAGGGTAACAATTCTTTGTGCATATTTTTTACAAAAAATTATGGAAAATCTTCAAAAATTCATTACTGTAAATTTCTAAAATTTCTATAGGAAATTATGAACTAGAACTACCGGCGATTAAAGTACAGTTATTTGTACCAAAGAAATCAAAATGATAGGTATTTAGAAAAATACCTATAATAAGGGTAACAATTCTTTGTGCATATTTTTTACAAAAAATTATGGAAAATCTTCAAAAATTCATTACTGTAAATTTCTAAAATTTCTATAGGAAATTATGAACTAGAACTACCGGCGATTAAAGTACAGTTATTTGTACCAAAGAAATCAAAATGATAGGTATTTAGAAAAATACCTATAATAAGGATAACAATTCTTTGTGCATATTTTTTACAAAAAATTATGGAAAATCCTCAAAAATTCATTATTGTAAATTTCTAAAATTTCTATAAGAAATTACGAACCAGTCATTTTGACCGGTAGTTCTAGCGTTAAGTAACTTCCGCACATTTCTCGTACGAACCTCCGAGCTGTTAAGACGTATGTACCTGCTGTGTAAATATTCAAGATTAAAATACGTAGATGTTCTGGAATATTTCCAACACAAAGTAATAAAATATAATAGAAAGCGTGAAGAACATGGGGTGGTAAAAATATTAACGTAATTGTTATCGCGACACCAATGGAGAAAATAATATTCGAGGGGACATTGGCGAATTCATCGAAAGGAAAACCGCGTCCTGGTTTCAAAAGATTCATATTTACTCGTTTGTAAAGAAAAGGAAACACGGATTTTAAGACATTGTTCGCGGTGAACCACTCGAGGAGACAAGGTAGAGGGGCTAAGAATGATTTTCTTCGCGCATTCAAACCACGTCAAGCGTTCCCCCATATTGCGATCGCCTTGATCCTCGCGAAAAAATCTAAACAATGGGTCGACATTTCGGCCGAAGAGGGCCGAAACAATGGTTGCGGTCCTACACCTCGGTATTGCACCCCTGGGCGATAAGTCGCCATAATCGTTCGTCTTTACCTCCGTACGTTAGTCAATTCAATGCACGTGAGTCAATTCAGACGTATGAATTACTTCAATCTTTAATAACGAATCATAAATAAATATCATAATTTTCTTTGTTTTTTTTTTTCCTCGTTGAGCTTTTGTAACCTCGGCTGAGGTTTAATCCAAGATACCGTTTGAATATGAAACTTCAGGTCATTTTTTTGGTAAATTATGAACAATAAGTAAACCAGAAGAGAGAATTCAAGCGTTAAATGTTTGTGCTTTTAAATAAAAGCAATAGAAATTCATAATATTTATTAGTTATTCGTAATTTTTGTATAAATGTATAATAAAGAAACTTCGTCTTTAATTATTTGCACTCTAATGACTCTGCTAACAAAATTATTATATAATTATATAAATCATCGTCGATTCAAAAAATTTGTTTCTATTTTAACCCTTTGCGGTCCGAGTTCCATTCCACGCTTTAGCCCAACTAGTTCATCTTCGATATTCTAATTTAAAAAACTGTCAATAATTTGGCTCAATTTTCATATTTTCATAAGCAATAAGATATTTGGATAGAAAACTTTTCACTAAATTAAATTTTAATTTAAAACAATATGTTTCGTGTCCCAGAGATAAAAATAATGGAACAAAATAAAAATGTCGAGTCTGGCTCGACATAAGACCGCAAAGGGTTAAAACGAAGCAAATTAGTGAAATAAATGGAAAAGCATTGACGTTTATAATTTGCTTTTCTTTCCGAAGCAACTGTGATGTTTGATTGCGACCAGGCTGGTCGATTTCCGATCGTAATCGGGGTTTCTAGTCCAGCTCCAGACTTTGAGTGGGAGAATTTGTCGATGTGAAAAAGTCTACTTTCTTCTAATTGTGTTCTTTATTTTTTAACTGTAGCGTCGGTGGTTGGAAAGGTTCTGTTGTTTTTAATTATTGAAAGAAAAATGTTGGAAAAAATGAACGTAGGGGTAGTAGATGAAAGAGTGGGGCAAAAGGGACCGTTGGAAGGAAGGGATGGGCCCTAACGAATACAATATTCGATTATACGTGCAGAGTATAATATTAATGCCAAAATGTTTGCTGTTCCACAGTGTAACTAAAATTGTATAACTTTTTTTAAAAGCAGTTATTCGTGTGTAAATATCTACTAAATTTTAACATACATATTTAATTTTTATAAATAAATTTACACGAAAATGATTGGAATTCTTTTATATTTTTATGTATCGATATACCAGAGGAATTATTTTGGATTTATATTGGAAGAAAAATACAAGCAAAAGTAAAAACGATAACGATCGTATCTTGGTTTCGTTTTGATTTCCTTTCTACATCGCAATTTTATACAAGTTCTGTGCTTTGACGTTGAAAGAATGTCCCGGTAATTATTATAACAATATACCGTTTTCCTACCATAGTAGGACATAAAAACAATACTATTAAGTTTCCACAACATCCGCCTGAAACTTAAAACAAGTCCATAAATCGGTCTTAAAAAAACCGCAATATCAATACAAATATACCACGTAACGGAACAAATTGATCCGTCTCTACAACCTTCTTCGTGCACCATAAGATAATTATATCGAACTATTCCGCACGAACGCGTGTCGTACGTGCCTGAATCGCTAACCTTCCTCAACAAGCGATTATCCGAAAATCGATTTTCCTCAAGACGCACGACAGCTTGGAAGGGAAATAGTTAACGGCGACATAATAATCACCGACTCCTATGAGATCGAGCGCCCATCGACGCCCACGCACTATCCTCCTCCCCGCCTCTCACGTTTAACCATAGATTACGGCAGACAATTACCACGCGACTATCAGCGAGTAATTATTCCGACGTTAGCAGAAATTTCCGCATCCATTCGTCCCAGGTTTCGCGTGTACCGGCCCACCTATACGCACGCACCTGCACACGTTTTCCGCCGAGGAGCACCGCGGCTCTCGCAGAAAGAAACGGTTACCGTACGAAACAAAGGGAGGACAGAGAAAGATGGGGTTGGAAAGGGATCCACGTGCAGATGGAACGAGAATTTTTGTAGAACGGATACTAGGTTCCATTAGAGCGGATACTTTTAATACTACCATTGAGATTTGTTTGCCAATGACAATGCGGACTGTGCAACCAGAGAGAGAGGAAGCAGGCATAGGCTGCGGATCGCAGCGGTGAAGAGACGAGAGGATGCGTCGGTGAGGCTTGGTCCGCGGTTGAAAACGCTTGCTGCCGGCACGGAGGACGAAAGAAGAGGGAATCCGGGACGAAACAGCGATCGAGAAAGGGATGAAAATAGCTGCGGGGGCGAAGGGCGGGACGGAAGGGTGGGTTGGCTGGTCGGGGGCGGCGAGAGATGCGCCACGGCACAATGGGGGAAAATTAATCGCTGAAATCTGGGTACAATGTAAAAGAGTCGCGAGGTTGGGGGTTGACTGGGGATTTATGAAAAAAGCTACGACTCCCCGGTGAAACCATAAGTCAGCGATTTCCTCTGGTACATTGAGTCGGCGGCCGCGCGGACGAGCCGAGCGAGCACCGGCTCCGCACCATCCGGCCGAACTATCTTTTGCGAGTTCTTACATGGGGCGATGGTGACCCGTAAGACGTACGCGTCGCGTATGTCATTTCGAACGACCCGTTATCTTTAAACCTTTCACGAGCTACGGGTTGGACCTTCAAAAAATTTTCGGCCAATCTTCGACACGGTTTTATCTGGCTGGTGGAGAGGAACGAGCGATTCCGCTCTCCCGATCGCTGGTCAGGGCGATGCTTTTTTTCGAAACAGGGGAACGTCCGGAGGAGAAGATGGTGTTTTATGCGGTGGTTTATTGTTGTATCGAGTTGATTGAGATTAATTGGAGGAATTCTAGGAATGGAGAGATTCTGTGTGGGAAAATAGAGAAGAGAAGGGAAAATAGAAATTGCGATTCTTAGGTATTTTTAGGAAAGTAAGGAGTGGTGTTGAGTAATTTTTGTTGGGTGGAACAAAATTGGGTTGGGAGCTGTTGATGGTTATTGAATAAAATACAGAATTTTTGCGAGGTGTTTACTACCTATAAAAAAATTATAAATGTATAAATATTAGAAGAATTAAGATCTATGCTGGCAGTAATTAAACAGAATATAGAATTTTTACAAGGTGTTGACTACCTGTAAAAAAATTATAAATGTATAAATACTAGAAGAATTAAGATGTGCGTTAAATAGTTTTAATTTAATGATTAACTTTGGATCGGTAGCTGTTGACAGTAATTAAACAGCATATAAAATTTTTGCAGGTTGTTAACTGCTTGTAAAAAAGTTATAAATGTAAAAATAATATGTTTGAGGTAGGGAAACGAAAGGAATAAATAAATTGTATTATAATAGGAAGAATTAACGAGAAGACGATGACAGAAAACACTGTTTGCTTCAAGTTTAAAATTTTGTTGACAGAAAACCACTAAAATAGATTATACAGAACAACATCGATAATTTTTTTCTATTTTAAAAGAAAATACGTGAGCTCTCACAAGTGATAATAATAAAAAAATTAGCAATGATAAAGTTCTTTTTCTCTCACAAATTTATCTGAGGAAACATTATAAAAGACTGTTGTACGTAGAGAAATAGATTCGAAAAGAACGCTTTTTGTATAATAAATAAATTATATCGAAATAAGAGGAAGTAACGAGAACACGATGACAGAGAGAACCAAACTCACTTAATTAAATAAACACTTTTCAACTGCATGGTAACGAGAAACAGATACTAATGCCGTCCAACGGAACGAGTATTAATCTCTTATATCTTTAACATAACATGACAATAAAGATCTACGTTAAATAATTTTAGATCAATAGCTATTAACAGTAAGTAAACGGAACAAAATTTTTGCAAGCTGTTAACTACCTGTAAAAAAAGTTATAACTATATAAATAACATAAAGATAAAGATCTGTCTTAAATAACTTTACCAAACGATAAAATCAAATTCGATAGCAGTTAACAGTAACAATTACATTTAACAAAATTCCACAAGATGTTGACCACTTGTAGGATGTTTAAAGTAACGAATAAAATATTTAAAAGTTCAACGAATAGCATCGAATGAACTGCATTTTAAAAGATATCTTAATCATTGCATTGTTTTCCGTGCTTTTCAAAAAAATCAAGAAATATATTACAAGAAGCACAAGTTCGTTCCATTTCAAAAGCGAACAGATTTCTTTCTCGTCGTTTCCATTAATTCTTCTCCCTACCTTGAACGAACGATCAACCATTTGCTTAAGAAGTTCGATCTTCTTCTACAAAAGGCATACTTTACCTAAATAGTCAACTTTCTGATAAATATCGATGCGCTGTATTATCTAAATTGTTAATGTATTCGTATAATTAATTCCATGTTTGAAAGCCGAAGAGATTGGATCTCTGCGCTGCGAGAAAATATATAAATTGTTGCGTTTCGGACATTTATTTTTAATATTTTCGTCCCATAAATTCAAGTTGAAATTTTCATCGGATAATATTTGGGAATTACGAGGAATTGTATGTGCAGTGTCGCCTGCGCGTTTTCCACCGGCTGTTCAGAAATGAATTTATTGATAATAAATCAACGGATTCGCGACGTGTGCCCTGTGTGTACAGGTTAAAAGCTTGCTTGCTCGCGAGATTGTTAAATATTCACTTGACTGTGATAAACCTTAAGCTAGCTTAAGAAGTCCTCTTGGATTCATTACTTCTACTTTGCTGCGCCTCACAGAAACGAAAGTTCGTTGTTATTGGGGCCGTGTGAAGCACCTGGGGAGTTTGTAAGTTTGCCATGTTAAGTAAGTGCATCGGAAAATAAAAGTTCCCTTTCTTTTTATTCCGCACACCTTCTGTTACCTGCGCAGCGACTCTTATTTTGAAATACCATGTTTCTTTATCGTTATTAATTAGAGTCACCAGGGTTACGCTCAGAATTCGTTGTGCTTGTAAATTTATTTTATTGAACAAGTGTCTGCTTTGGTTAACCCTTTATGGCTTTGTGTGACTTAAAAGTTACAAATTAATGTATCTGTATTTTAAAAAATTTGTTTTATTTAGTCATCACTGTACTATTAAATTTGATTACTGTATTACTGCAGTGATACCACGATTCATCTATAACAATTATTACTTTAACAATTTTTGAATGGAAGCGAAAAACTGTAATCAATCGTAATTTTTTCTCCAATAAGCAGACAAAATTCGGGCTATAGAGGGTTAAAGAATTTTCGAATCAAAGTAAAAAACTGTAATCAATCGTAATATTTTTTTTGATAAGTAGACAAAAATGCGGTCTATAGAGGGTTAAAGAATTATCGAATCAAAGTGAAAAGCTATAATCAATCGTAATTTTTCCTTTGATAATTAAACAAAGTTCAGGCTATAGAGGGTTAAAGAATTTTCAGATCAAAGTGAAAAACTGTAATCAATCGTCATTTTTTTTCTGATAAGTAGACAAAATTTGGGCTACAGAGGGTTGAAAGTTGTAAAATATAAAAATGCACGTTTTTCAGGAAAGAAAATTATGGAGTAGTTGGACTTCTTTTTTTTTTTTTTTTTTAAATTGCAATTAAGTAATTATATTAGCTTATAGTAACTGTGCTGTAAATGTTAGGAAATTATGTATAAGCACATCATTAACGTGAATTATTAGGTTGTCCCGAAAGTTTCTTTCGTAATCTTCACGCAGTGATTTCGTCTAGCAATGTTTAAATAAACATTCAGCCTTATTTATTAAAAGAGAGATGGAGGAAAAAATAGTGCAGAACGAATCCTATATGAAATAATAATACAATTCAAAACATAAAATATTATGTATCCGTTACTTATTAATAAAACGAAAGAAACTTTTAGGACAATCTAATATATTATACCAGACATTAATTGTTTGCATCAATAGTGGTATAATTTAAAAAATTTCAAACTTGTTTTTATTGAACACAAAAATTTACCAAAAACTGGAAGAATTAATTCATAATTGTATATAATAATTAACCTTCTATAGCCCGGATTTTGTCTGCTTATTGGAGGAAAAAATTACGATCGATTACAGTTTTTCACTTTGATTTTAAAATATTTTAACTAATAATTACCGTAGATGGATGGTGGTGTCGCTACAGTAATACAATAATCAAATTTAATAATGCGGTGATAACCAAACAAAATTAATTTTTTAAAATATAGATACATCGGTTTGCAACTTTTAAGTCACACGGTTCCATAGAGAGTTAATAAGGTCTGATTCTAGTATTTTGAAAAATAAATATTTGAAAATGCTTCTCATCTATAATTTACATTTTTTATTTAACGACACTATTAATACCAAGCAGCCATATATTAATCAGTTTAACTAGCCGAATATTAAAAACGTTTTAAAATTTAACAGTAGAGGAGAATTTGATTTAAAAAGCATAGAAAATGAAAGAGAAATTAATTTTTTTTTTTTTGTTACTCGTGCAACGTTTAGAGCACATTTTTCCCATTCCATCTTTGAAACGCTTTCATTTTAAAGCTAGCAATATGTAACAAATTCTATTGTACGCTTTTGCAACAAATTTCAGTTCCATGGCATTTTTTATTCCCTTTTTATTTGCATGGTACATTTAATTTTTTTACCATGACGCGACGAGTGTATTCGCATCAAAAACTTGTCCAATAACTACCATTTTAACAATAAGAAAAGATGAGGTGCATTTTTTGTTACTTTTTAACAGATAGAAAAATATATCGTTTATTGCTTTTTCAAGTAATAAAAAAAATCCGAGCGCGGAAAAATTAATTTTCCCTTTATCGTGAAAAGTGAAATTGCATACATTTATTCTGTACAATCTACGCGCGCATAAAATAAAAATAATCTGTCACATAATACCCATTCATTTGGATAATTTACGACGTGTTTTTAATCACTTAAAATATGCAGATTATTAATTATTTGAATGATCGCGTTAAACGGTACTTAAAATAAAATAAATTATTGACAAAAAAGTTATCAGAATTATTGATCTCTTGTTGCAAGACTACAAATTTAAAATGAAAGTTACAGTTTTAATAGCAAAGAAGAAATCTAATATGAATATACATTTTTTTTTTCTAATCAAGATCTTTATTACAAACGAAATATATTGCATTTTTTTTCTTAAGAATATTTTCTTCGACTGTCTATTTTTTAATGCAACACCAAATGTAAATTAATGTAATAAATAGCAATATGCCTTGCACACCCTTTTAGTATCAAATAATAATATTCACAAATTTTGTGAACAGCACAAAATTTACGTTCGTATATGCAAAAATTAAATTTTTTTATTTGCTGTGAAATTTCCATAAAAATTTTTTCTTCTTTTCATTCCATTAATTTTTTATCATTCTGTTAATTTGACACTAAAACACAAATTAGATAATGAAAGTAAAGAACTGGTGAGAATTAAATCATCACAATACAAGACCATACGTATCGTTAACAACAAATTACAATTAAAAAATTTGGATTGACAAGAATCGTCACTTAAGTGTAAGGCTTGAAAAAAATATTCGACACGTATTTTTTTTTTTTTTTTCAATCTGCAATCATCTATGTTTAGCGGGTGAAAACAACTCCCAAAGTTGGAAACGAAAAATATATTTTCCTCAATATTTCAGGAACTATAATAATAATTATTATTATAATATATAATAATATTATATAATAATAAAAATAATATTATATAATAATAATAATATTATATAATAATAATAATAATAATAATATATATACTAATAGTAATATTATTCACACTATTACACAGTGAAATCTGTCGTTAGTAGTTGTACAATTTCTTTCTAAAATTAACAATTTCCAAAATATTGAGTAAAATATTTTTCTCATCCCTAACTTTAAACACTTTTCACCCTCTAAATACGAATGATTGTGTTCTCGATGAATTCAATGTCCGCGGCTTAATCGATCACAAATTTCGATACAAATTTTCCCAATAATCCGTTATCTTCTACATTTCATATTTCCTCTGCTCTTCTACAAAATTCAGGTGCGATGATGCAAAATTAACCGTTCTTATCGCGATTAATAAGAAAGTATCGCTACAAGATGTAGCTGGTTGTCGGCAATGCGGTTTATGTTGCGCCACCGGAAAACGTGTAATTCCAGGTTGAACAATGCAGAAGCTTTACAGAAAAAGGTACGAGCGTTTTCCTGCGCGAAGGCGCGCCCAGAATGTAGCGTGAAATCTAACGCGTTGAACAACAATTGCGTGGAACAAAAACAATTTTAATTTTAATCCCCCGAGATTTATGCGCCGCGAAGTCGTTGGTGAATTTACAGCGTGCACAGGTTGAAATCCTTCTGGTAAACAGATCGCATTTTTACATCTGGAATCGATGAATGTATCGGTGTCTGTTTGTCAAAAATATTAATTATTGTTGCGCTTTGCTGCTGCATTTACGTCGCGTTTCGTGCTAAATTTACTGATCGTTCAGTTAATCCAGATATGTTCGAATTTTTTAATTCTTTTTTATTCTTTTGCAACACATTACTTTCCCCCTATTCAGGTTCTAAATCGAGTTTCTCAAAGTTGACATCATCCCTCAACATTGAAACTACCGATTTGTACCTCAAGAAATAAAGATGATTGGTGTTCTAAAAAGTATGTAACGTATGGAGAACAAATCTTTATCTATATTTTTTACAGAAAATAATGAAAAATCCTCTAAATTGCATCATTGTGTAAATTTATAGAATCTATATTTTTTACAGTAAATCATGAAAAATCCTCTAAATTGCATCATTGTGTAAATTTATAGAATTTATACGAGAAATTAGAAGCCGGATATTTTGACCGCATTGGTAGTTTTAGTTGTAAGGGAAACTTTGAATTATCCAAGGGAAGGTTAAGCATGATTTAATAAGAGAGAAATGTTTGCATGTTTGTCGTGACAATTAATTAATAATATTTATTAGTATTGGATAATATTTATTAGTATTGAATAATGATAGTGTGAGGATGTTATTAAGTGGTGTTATTTTTTATTAGAATTTACATGTTTCCTGGAGAAAAATGTGAAACGCTCACTCTTCGTTATACAGATAGCAAAAAGTCTGTTTCTTAATTCTACCTTAGCTTTTATAAAATCATCTACACGCTAATATTCGATCACGGATTCATATACTCATTCACACACTCTACGTTCGGTCCTATCGCACACGCATTTTCACTCTGATAAAGATTGTCACTCGGTCTAAACTCTCTTCATTCGCACCTTAATCTTTCCTGACACTTCACTCGGCCCAAACATAATTTTCACGCACCCTACAATAGTAATGAGAAATAGTTTGTTGATTTAATATCAATTTGTTTCATCGATGGGTTACGAAAATTTCCTATTATGAAGAATACTCTTTTCTCGCGCTGTATAATAGTATTTAAAATTAAGTTGTTAGTTTAATATCGCTTTGTTGCATCGATGGGTCACGAAAATTTTCTATCTTGATGCAGAATTCTCTTTTTTCGCGCGCTATAATAGTATTAAGATTTAGTTTGTTAATTAAATATTAGTTTGTTTCATCGGTGGATCACGAAAACTTCCTATTTTGAAGAATACTCCTTTCTCGCACCGTACAATGGTATTTAAAATTACGTTGTTAATTTAATATCACTTCATTTGATCAATGGGTCACGAAAATTTCCTACTGTGATGAAGAATACTCTTTTCTCGCACCGTACAATGGTATTAAGTATTAGTTTATTAATTTAATATTAATTTGTTTCATCGGTGGATCACGAAAATTTTCTATTTTGATGAAGAATACTCTTTCCTCGCGCCCTATAATAGTATTTAAAATTACGTTGTTAATTTAATATCACTTTGTTTTATCGATGGGTCACGAAAATTTCCTATTTTGATGAAGAATATAGAGTTCTATAAGGAGGCAATTTTTAATAAATTCTGCAATAAAATAAAGTCTGTGCAAAGAACTTGGGGTTGCGACAAAAAGAAAGAATATATCTATTTAAATAAATTATACCGCTAGACTTGATTAATTTAGGAAGAAAACCCACAAGAGGATAAAGTTATTAAGTCGACGAGTTTCAGCGCGGTTTTGTTAGCGATTATTCAAAAAAAGAAGAAAGGAATAAAAGAATTGTTCCTGATGGTAACTCACCTCCGTTAATAAAACTCGCTTCGTTAATTAAAATGGATCAACTGATCCGAGTTTTCGAATAAAATTCAATAATACGCGTTACTTTATCCTATTATATTCCGCAGAACAAACCAGTGTTCATACGTTCTTGCTGTATTATCGTTATCACTCGCAAATAACGATTTAATTAAAAGCATGACGAATTATTTAATCAAACATAATGAAGGCCAGCAGGATTCGGCAGCGATAGGAAGAGAGTTAATCATAGATAACAAGGGCGACTCGAGACGGCGAAAGAAAAGCATAATCCGGATTATACTTTCGTTTCGCGGACGGTGGATTCTTAATTATCGGATTTAGGGGTATATGAGTATGCATGTATATACGCAGGCCAATCTTGATAGAATTGGGACTCGATTAAAAATGATACAGACTTAGATTAAAATTTCAATGAAATTTCACGAGGTTGGTTATTGTTATTTGATATATTAGACTACTGCAAAAATTCATATTGCTAGATGTTAGAATTGGGACTCCATTAAAAATTATCCAGGCATAGATTAGAATTTCAATGAAAGACCAAGTTGGTTATTGTTATTTAATATATTAGACTACTGTAAAAATTCACACTGCTGGATTTTAGAATTGGAACCTGATTAAAAATTATAGAGGTTCAGATTAAAGCCTATTGCTAATTAATATATTAGACTACTGTAAAAATTCACACTATTAGATGTTCGAATTGAGATTCGATTAAAAATTATACGGGCTTAGATTAAAATTTCAATAAAAATTGAGCAGTTTGTTTGTTATTATTTAATATATTAGGCTGTTGCAAAAATTCAAATTGTCAGACGTGTTAAATGTTAGTATTGTGACTCGATTAAAAATTATATAGGCTTAGATTGCAATTTCAATGAAAATTGACAACGTTATTTATTAACATCCAATATATTAAACTGGATCAAGGGTTCGCACTGTTAAATGTTAGAAATACAGAAACGAACCTTTCTTTAACCCCAGCTTACTAAACTATACTGAGACTTACGTTATCAATAATAAATTCGTAAAGATTACACTTCAACAAGCCACTTCATATTTGAATGTGAAGAACATCAGATTTCAAGACAGAAATTATGAAATAGAGTCGAAACTACCCTTAACTACCTAAAGTAAATTAAAATACACAAGAAACTCTAACCTTCTCAAAAGAAGGCACTTATACCTAACCGTCGCTAACAACCAAAGAGTCGATGGAACATAAAACCAGTATTAAAAAAAAATGTTTTCAATGCTTCGAAATTTCGAACTAAAAATCTCACAGTCGACCCTTATACTAACATCAAACTCATGATTCCAGGTCAAATCGCGAACTTTTGAGCCAAGCTTCAGTACAAAGGATCAACTCTCAAAAATCGTTCCCATAACACGATTTTTTCCGGTCCGCCTACCGCTGTCAACATGTGCCCCATGTGAACGAACCAGGCTCGGTCTTCTGTTCACCACCGACCTGTGAAGTGATTTGTGCATGAATGGTGATTGACGTTCGAGCACCGATGAATCATAGTTGGAGTATCAGCGGTTCTACAGCGCGCAGTCATCTCCGTCAATGGCATACCGACAAAACACAACAGACAAGCCAAAAAGGTATGTACATATTTCCGTAATGACAACGCGATGACTAGGCTGCGCAAGTTTTCGCGACTGCATATTTTCGCAGAATACAGGTGAACTAACAGAACCAAGGTAAAAATTGACAAAACGGAAAAAAAGTTTAGCAGTTTGCGCGCAACATATTTTTTTGCATACTGCGTGCGTATTAAAAGCACACGAGACGCATAAATTTTTTCCCGGTTTTCCTAAAAAAAAAAAAGCGCCACAAGTCCGGTAAAAATATTTGCGGATGCTATCAAAAGCGTTTCTAATACTGAAATCGTAATTAATGTATTTATATAACGTAATTGGTGTTTAACCCTCTATGGCGCCGTGTGATTTAAGACTCGCGTACTCGTGTATTTATATTTAACACTTTGCACTCGAGAGGTGACTCTCACTCGCCACTTTGATCAATGCAGCGACTCGAATCGCGTATAATTATTTTATTTCAACTTTTCGTGTATCTTTATATTATACAAGATACTTAATATCGAATTTTAAGCTCGATAGCTTTGGTTCGTGCAATATTTTATTGGGTTGTCCGGAAAGTTCGTGCCGATTTTTAAGGAAAATTCAAACGCAACACATTTAAATTTCCTTATACGTTTATTAAATTATATATGTTCCATTTTGTACTATACCTTTCTCCATCTTTCACGTATCTTGAATATCCCATCCTTCCAAAACTTCTTAGGTTTTTTGGCGAAAAACTTTTGCATATTTAACACTAGAACTACCGTGCGAGTCAAAATGACTGGTTCCTAATTTGTCATAGAAATTTTATAAATTTACAATAGGGCATTTCCAAGGATTTTCTATAATTTTTTAAACAAAATATGCACAAAGAATTATTACCCTTAATATAAGTATTTTATCAAATACTTATCATTTCGATTTCTTTGGTACAAATAAGTCTATTTTAATCGTAGGTAGCTCTACAGTTAATAGCGTATAAAACTAACGAAAATGAATGTATCCTAACTAAACTTTTGTCTAAAGATGCCTCAAGTTTCACTCTTTAGAATATGTACGCGTGTCATTTGTTTTCAATCATTCCGACATATTCAAACCCGTTCTAATGGCACCTAACTAAAAACGGCACGAACTTTCCGGACAACCCAATAGAAAGCACTCGTCAAAATCCTTTCTCTGTTCCTCGGGACAAGAATCATTTTGACCACTTTGGTAGTTCTAGTGTTAAGTACATCTACCCTCGGTCGCTCTATCTTTTTTTCCACACGCATCCCTTTCCATTCGTACCTAAAATCTTGTCTCGAGACAAGTATTGCGAAAATGTATCTTTCGAGTGCAAAGGGTTAAAATTTATTTCATTTAGTTATCACCGTGCTATTAAATTTTGTTACTATACTACTGTAGTGATACCACAATCGATCTATAGGAATTATTATTTTAAAAATTTTGCAATCGAAGTAAAATACTGTAATCAATCGTAGTTTTTTTCTCTGATAAACGAACAAAATTCGGACTATAGAGGGTTAAGACAAAAAATTGTGCGAAGAAAAAATTACAACGCGACTTCGGTCGATCGCAAGTATTATACTTGTCGGGTGAAATTCAACCTTGTCATGTGTAAAACTTGCCGATTATTGAACGTTCCACAAAGTTGGGCAAACTGAGACATAGTGGTTAATGCGTCAAGTCAGCTGTTCCAAGTTCATAGACCCGAAAGTCTGTTAATGCGATCACATAGGTTGTACTCGTTTCGAGTTAAATATATACAGCAACGTTTGGAAGCTAAAACTTTATACTCGTGATCAAGAAGCATTGCTAATGGGGAATTGAATTTAAGTGGCGACAAACTGACAGGTTGTCCTTCTCGCTTTGTTATTGTACAGTGTTTTTCGTTTAGAGCTCGTTAACAAGGCCGAATCTGAGATTTTCGTAAAATAAGAAATTGCTTGAAATTATCTCAAGAATCATCCGTTAAAAGGATGAGGGTATAAGGGTTAAATGCATATTAGTAATTGTAAAATTGTTAAATTGGGATATGGTCGCATTATTTATTTTATTTTATTTATTTGGCAGAGTATATCATTAACATAATTA
>SMSQ01025725.1:120079-135469 GCA_019453375.1 Ctenoplectra terminalis
TCTGGGAGTGTATTGCTTTAGAATGTAAAATATGTTACGAGAAGTGTCTATTATTTCAAGAGATAGTTAAAAAGTAATTGGAAATGAGTTAATAAAACCTGCACGATATTTTCTGAAACACCTTGATGCTTCATTTTTTATTATTGGTAATATTTTTGTGAATTGAAAGAATTAAGAAAGTGGAGGTAGAAATGTTTGAAAGTTATTTAGAAACATTTTTCTCTAATTAGCCATTTTTTTTGTAACCATTCTGCAGATTAATAAAGCAGTTTAATTTAGTGATATAGAAATAATTGCTTGAAAAATGTTTATTTCTTGATATAAAATCGTGTTATTTTCTTGAATTAAAATTTTTTGTATTTTTCTTTGTCAGATACAAGAAAGTTAATATTATAATACATAAATGATTACGTTATGTATAGTATAATTTAAGGAATAAAAATTTACAGCAGCAAATCTTTCGTGTTACACTGAAAGGAATAACAAATAATCTTAAGTTCCCATTAAATTGATTTGTTTCTCGTTTATAAATTTCTCCGTGTCCTTCGGCTTTATTTTAGTATATTTAAACAGATTTCCTTGCTTCCTGAGAGGATTAGCAGCTTAAAAATTCGTCTAAATAACACTCATTGCGAATTCCAGTGCAAATTTCACGTAATGTTGTTTATATAAACGTTCATTCGAGATTAAGCAGTGCAGCATGCAAGACAGTATCAAATAGCATTAGCAATGTTAATTTTACACAAATAACCGCGGTTGCGTATTTCGACAATAACAGGAATGTGTATTTAGCGAAATATTTGTCCAAGATGAATTACCTTAAGTTAAGATGGCGAGTAATGATTCGCTTCTTTAAAAGAATCGATACATCGTAAATTTAATTTACATGCAAACTAAAAAAAATATATTTTACAAAGTAAATACATACGGATTTATAATATCAACCCTTTGCACTTTGGAATGCAACCCTCTTTTTATATCGATTAGTCTCGTACAACTCTGTATTTTGCGTGAATCTATCATGTTGTACGAGAGTTAGATTACCTAATAATTAACACTAGAACTCATAATTTCTTATAGAAATTCTATAAATTTACAATAATGTAGTTTTGGTGATTTTCCGTGATTTTTTGTAAAAAATATGTGCAAAGAATCGTTACCCTTATTACTGTAAGGGGGAAAAAAGAGAGAGAGAGAGACGGAAATACGGAAGAAAACGGAAGGTACGGAAGTACGGAAGACACGGAAGAACGGAAGACACCAACACTTTCTGAAGTCTTTGTCAGAATAATCGAGCTCTGGCGTGTGGGAATTGTTTGGTTTATTCAATAACAATAAAAAAATAATAACTGAAGTTTAACAATACGAACAATACTCTTAATCACTATGTCTCTCTTCGCTGCTCTCTTTCCTTACTGCCCTCTTGCCACACAATCTCTCTCGCCCCGAACATTCTCTCGCTTAAATGAACATCCCTCAATCGCTCTATCTTTTTTCCACATACATCCCTTTTTCACTCGCACTCAAAATCTTCGCATCCATCCCTTCCAATCACGCAGTCACGTAGACTTCATTCCCACGGCCCAGTTTCTCGGTTTCAAACACACGCTAGACATAACCCAGACACTCTTCGCTAACATTCTTTCGACCACCCAAGATTCGTCCACTGTCACACTTTTCCAAACATACCCGGATCAGTCTCACTCGCAACCATAAATACATTCGCACCACCACTCGAGAGGCCCATCTACTGGCGCCGTCCCGTCGCAGGTAGTGGCGACTCTTACATTACAGATATTTTTTCAAATACCTTTCATTTTGATTTCTTCGCTATAAATAAGTGTTAGAGAAATCGCGGTAGACGAACGGCTAAAGCAGGCCATATGCGTTTCGTCAAGGCACTTCCCCACTTAAGGGAAATTCCTTGGGACCTAGGGCAATAAACTCAGGCAGAGATACTGGCGGGAACGTCCTCACGACTCCTCGATAGTCCAAGGAAAGGACATTATTGTAACCGCCTTCAGCGCGAACACACGCATTATTAACCCATTAACCTACAATGACGGGCATAGCCCGCGTACGATGGTCGGGCCAAACGTAAATTTTACGGGCATAGCCCGCGTACGGTGATCGGGCCAGAAGTGAATATTGCGTGGAATATTTGATGCGCAATTACAGTCTGATGCAATAATTGTGGTAGACGCAAGTATTACAAAATGTTTATTTATACAAAACTCCAAAATACAAAATTAGTAATCTGTTGCAATACACAAGTCGTGCAAATGTCCCGAACGCTGCGCGAGCTTGTGTACGATTTCGGCCCAACATCTTCGAATCTAAATCGTAGGTAAAGGGGTTAAAACGCATATCAAAAACGCCTACAGACTCTTTTCTGAAAAACCGTTCGAATCCTGATTCCACCTTACATAAGTCTACTTTAATCGCCGGTAGTTCCAGTGTTGAAAACGATTTAACCCTTTGAGCGCTGAGTTGTCCGACGTTAACACGTTGAGTGCCACGTCAGCCATTGGTGGCTGACACTGAACTTTCCGTTTAGGCCGCGTCAACCACCGGTGGCTGACGGTGTAGAGTATGACATAAAACTAAAAAATTTACATTGTTTTAAGTAATTACTGAAAATTTATTTAAAATTTAATTAATTTTTATTCATTACAGGATTATATAATTAAGGCATTTTAATGGATTTTATTGAAACACGGTAAACATAAAAACGGTTGTCCTTCGCAGGTATCACAAAACGCGACAACTCGTTCAGTCATTTTTCTGGCCATTTTTCGCACTGCAGACACGTTTCCAGGTTTTTTCTTTTTGGTCTTTGTGTCGTTGTTTTTTAGAACTTGTTGCAATAATGTCAGATGGAATGTCTTCTTCTCGGCAACTTGTAAGGTGCACTGTTAATTTTTTTATGACGCCTAACGCGTCGAATGAACGTCTATAAGCATTTCATTCTAAACGTAAATATCTTCTACTACGATAAGAAACAATGGCCATAATATATTTACACAGCTGTATCGAGTAAATTTCAATTAGTTAGTAGTGCGCTTCGCATTGCTATGTCGAAATACCAGCGCTTCTAAGCAGCACGCGCGGCCTGACGGGGATTTCCTTAAGAATTCGCGTGGCGCTCAAAGTGTTAAGCGTGCGCCGTGGACTGCCCAGAGAAATAATGAAACTAAGGTTACAATTATAATAATGTTAAGAAAGAATCGTATAATGTAGTATCGTAGTTTTAAGAACTTGTAGTTCATGGAAGGCAATTAAGGCGTAACGGGACGGGGACCGGACCCAACGAACGGACGATGGGTCGAGGCGTAGGCAGAGTTGGACTGAACGTAGAGCATGGTTGAACGAAGAGAGTTGGACGGAACGTGGGAGTGTGTTGAACGAGGAGAGTTGAGTTGAACGTAGAGTAGAGTAGAACAGAGTTGAACGTAGTATGGAAGAGTGTTGAACCGAGAGTTAAAGAGAGTGTTGAGAGAGCGTCGAATGAGAGTGTCGCGTGGTTAGAGAATTAGTGTAAGATTGATAGTATATTATTGCGCGTCATAGTCACTCACCTAAACTTTATTCTTAATAATTAAATGTTTATAAACTATATTTAAATAAAAAACTCTATAATAATTTAGTTTATTAGCATTCTGCACTTTAATAAAATATTTCAGTTCTGTTTGTCGCGAACTTAAAGTCTGTGGAAGGTCTGCCGGTGAAAAATAAAGAATAAAGCGAAACGGTAGGGTGAATGTTCACCCTCGTCCCATTGAAGGAAGAGAGAATAAGGGTTGGTGGGCTGGGGAAAGGCGTTGGAAGCGTTGGAAAAGGAAATTAAATAGATAACATTTGCCATCGTAAGGAGGCGGATCTAATCACGTGCGGCCGCGTGAGACAATTTCATCCGCTTTTAACGGGCGACGATATATTTGAAGTTTACTCGTTGACGCCATCCAGAGGCCGAAAACCGGGCTGGAAAAGCACGACGTAGATTCCGCGTGATATCTTGGCCCTCCTTTCGCGTGTTTGTACAGCCACGAAAACGCACGCGTATTACGTTTCATCACCATACTCTGCAAACGCGTTTCTTACCCTTGTTGGAAACAAAAGTGTATTCTGTTCTCTTCCTTTATAATTTGTTTATTTATTTAGAGATTATCTTTAGGTCGCTGCGTTAACTGTAAAGTGATTAGTAGACAATGGATGTATATGCAAATGACACTGGAACTATTAATAACCGAAGTATATTTGTTTATATTAAAGAAATTTAAACGAACGGTTGAGTAAACCGAGAAAAATCGGATTAATGGTGAAAAAATAATAATCCAAAGTTAACTTCCAGTTAACAAAGTTAATTTAGATTAATTTATCTAAATTAAATTACGAATTTATAATACAAAGTTAACTTTATAAACTTGGATTATTATTTTTTCATAAATTTAACTTTGTGTTATAAATTCATAATTTAATTTAGATAAATTAAATAATAAATAAAATAATAATCCAAATTTATAAAGTTAACTTTGTATTACAAATCCATAATTTAATTTAAATAAACCCGGTTAATTCAAACATTAATAGTAAAGAATTTTTTAGAACTCAACAATCTTCCTTCTGACTGAATTCTTATTTTGATTCGATTCGCCTCGGTCTACCCTCTATAAAATAAAACACGATACAAGAAAAATAAATCTTTATCGATACTTTAAACAGAAAATTACAAAAAACTTTCAGAAATGGATCACAGTAAATTCATCTGTCCATAAGAAACTACAAATTGGTCATCTTAACCACCTCGATAGTTCCAATATCAATTTTATAAGTATACACAAGAAGATATAGAAAAAAAAAATAGGAAAAATGATTATCACAGAGAGGAATAAATATGAATCAAAGGGCAAGGAACAGGTGGTTCCGACGAGTAAATTAAGTACAGAATTTACGCAGAGAATTTAACCAAACGAGACTGTATTATACGAAATTGATATTGCCGGCCATTTCTCAGCAACGATCCGTTCCCCTCGGTGAAAAATGACCATATCAGGAATAAAATTAAATTAACGAGGAGCCATTAAATTTCCGCATAGATCGAAGCAAGCTGTAGGAATCAGACTTTAGAGGGCAATTCTGGTTGAAGTAGTTTGTCGCCGTTAACACTCAATAATGTTTCGAGGAACGACAGGGGAAGAATTTCATGGGGACATAACGCGAACGAGAAATTCCTTGAAACAACAATCGTGCGCAGTCTCTCGCGTGTGATACGAGACATAACTATCAAAGTTGTTTGTTATTATTACTTCTGCGATGCTTTCACTCGACTGCAGGCATTAATGTAACGACAGAATAAGTTTTCAGGGTAGGATGAATAAATTCATAAGTGTTTCGCGTAGCTTCAGAACTGTAATACCGTTTAGGAAATTGATAGACAAGGGTTATGTTAAATGAGGTGCAAAGAAAATTACATGTTCAACTTTGCTATTTTTTTTCTTTTTTCTTTTTTATTAAGAGTTTATTTTAAAATGGTCACATTGTGGTCACATAATTTGCCGTTGTAAATTTTCAGAATTTATGCGAGAAATTATAAATTAAATAATAGACCTTTTTTCATAATTTGATTATATTATTAATGATAAAAAAATTAAATATGTTCAGAAAGGAATACAGTATATGAATATATTGAATTTTATTGGTTAATTACAGGTAGCAATTACAGAACTGATTAAATAAAAAATATTAAAGTATTGTTTCAACATTGTTTCCTGTAATAATTATTTTTATTTTTAATATTCTATATTTTCTATTCTTTACAATTACTTTATTTAATATATACATGTATATAATAACAAATTTAACAAATTTACTAAATATACATTATGCACTTCCTGTTTACAATACAATTTGATCCGTTTGAATTTGAGTCTTAAGAAAATACTTGAAAATAGTATAATAATATACTTGTATATTTTTATCATAATAAAATTCCGATAAAAATCACACGATGAATAAATATAATTGAAGGTGTATGAGTAGGAATAAGTAAAATTGAAGGTGTATGAGTAGGAATAAGTAAAATTGAAAAATTATGTTTGTTTATTAGCAATCAAATGTAATATATATATGTATATAAGTATAAAAATAGAATTATTTTTTAGCATTCAACAGGTTTATTATTGAAAGAACACATGTGCATACTTTATTTTATTTTATTTTAAGTACTAAATTAGTTTCTTGAAATAACTGGAATAAAAACATTACACGATATTCCATAATTTTTAAACTTGTGCTCCTCTAGAATTAATTGATTCGCTTCATTTGTAATAATTACAAGAAATGTTATAAAATAGCGGTTTATTAAAATACTTCCAACTTTTCGCCTTTACTTTATGCAGAATTTAAGGAAAAATAGTTTTATCTAAATAATTCATCTTCCTCTGGGTCAATTTCTTTTTCCACACAAGCATCCAGCTTGTTTTCGACTTGTTTACATCGTCAAATTAATGATCGCGAAGCCGGTCAACCCAATACTCTGCTATGATTAATTACATTTCAACAATCTAACATTTCAACCCATTAAAACAACTATAATACACAACAATTCGAATACTATTACCACAATTCATCCACTCTCCCAATTTTTCTTTCTTCACATTCTCCATGCAATTTTAACAATTTTACAACTATTACAAATTTTGTATCACAAAATCTGTTTACCCAACACTAGGCTTGCCAAATTTTAAGACCATTAATTATCTAACTATAGATGCAACCTAAAACCATAAAATAAATAAAATAAATAAATAAACACAAAAAGAATTGGAAATAAAGAATATCTATTTGCATAAAAGAAATCATAATGATCGGTATTTGAAAAAAATTCACACAGCAAAAAAAAAGAATCTTGATTAATATTTCTTCAGAAAAAATTACGAAAAATTACGAAAAATTTCCTAAAATGCTCCATGGTGAGTTTAAAAAATTTTTATGTGACCGTAAATTGGTCGTTTTGATCGCTCAGGTAATTCCAGTATTAAATATCGCGTTTGATACGCTATGATTTGAGGGAACAACATTTTTCGGAGTCTCATGCTCCTGCTAATTTTCTACGGAGCATCAGCGTCCTTTCTCTGAGAAACGCGGTGATATAAGCTCGCTTCACTGTTATATGGCGCATTACTCTGGCTTCGACTTTAAGTAGTGATTTCGTTTCTCCGTCTACGCTACCTCCGTTCCCTTGTTTCACTGTAACAGTTCTTTCGCCGTGGCAAAGAGCCGTGACAGTTAAGGGTGAAGAAACGCATTTTGAAGAAACACGTACCGATCGTAAAGCTTATACGAGGATTGCACGAGCAAGCGTAGATGCGCGGCTGTTACATCGAAAAGCTTCGCAATGACGTTGTGCTAGTGTCAAATTTTGTGCTTTAGTCTTGACAACACGGGGATCATAAAACGTATATTCTGAGCACGTGAATTTTTCCACTTTATTACAACGATGCGAAAAAATGGACAATCGTTTTGGCGCGTAATCGTGTTGTAAGTTCGTGTTAACCCTCTATAGCCCGAATTTTGTCTAGTTATCGGAAGAAGAACTACGATTGATTACAGTTTTTCGCTTTAATTCGATAATTCTTTAACCCTCTATAGCCTGAATTTTGTCTACTTATCAAAGGAAAAATTACGATTGATTATAGCTTTTCGCTTTGATTCGATAATTCTTTAACCCTCTATAGCCCGAATTTTGTCTACTTATCAGAGGAAGAACTACGATTGATTACAGTTTTTCGCTTTGATTCGATAATTCTTTAACCCTCTATAGCCCGAATTTTGTCTACTTATCAGAGGAAGAATTATGATTGATTATAGTTTTTCGCTTCTATTCGAAAATTCTTTAACACTCTATAGCCCGAATTTTGTCTACTTATCAGAGGAAAAATTACGATTCATTACAGTTTTTCGCTTTGATTCAAAAATTCTTAAAGTAATAATTGCTATAGATGAATCGTGGTTTCACTGCAGTAATACAGTAATCAAATTTAATAGTATAGTGATAACTAAATGAGATAAATTTTTTTAAACATACATCAGTATGTAATTCTGAAGTCACATGGCGCCATAGAGAATTAAATGGAAGTTTATAAATAAGATTTGTCAGTACATATTAGGATACTTATATCCTGAAAATTTAAGATCAGTTGATACATTTGCTTATAAATTAGGATAATAACTACAAATGAACCTATCGTTTCTTAACCCACTGTATCTTTTCATTAAATTAATTCTCTATAGCGCCATCCGACTCGAAAATTACATGTTAAGCCTTTGCACTCCGAACCACCCTGGACGTTACCTACCAGCTACCCGGCGTCACTTTGTCGCAGAAACGTGCATTTATGGACCTTCATATTATATAATATAGTTTTCGTAAAACACGCTGACATTTTTTTTTTCAACTTCTTAGTAATTGCACCACATTTTGATTTGATTTCTTGTGCCATTTCAACAGAAAACTTCAGTGAAACATGCATTTCTCAAAAAGTTGTGTTGAAATAAATTGATCCCCCGTAATCACTAATAAACTTGAATTATAAATTTAATAAAAAGTTAATAAAATTGTAGCATATTTTGATTTGATTTCTTGTGCCATTTCGACAAAAAACTTCAAGGAAACATGCATTTCTCAAAAAGTTGCGCTGGAATAAATTGATCTCCCGTAAACACTGATAAACTTGAATTATAAATTTAATAAAAAATTAATAAAATTGTAGCATATTTTGATTTGATTTCTTGTGCCATTTCAACAAAAAACTTTAGTGAAACCTGCATTTCCNTTACGATGTTCCCTGAGAAGGGACAACGGAGTGCAAAGGTTTAATATATTTATATTTTTAAATTCTTATTTCACTCAAGCAAATTACTATATCACTGTCATACATACCAAGCGATCCATCTATAACAGCTATCGATTAAAAAATTTTCTAATCAAACCGAGCAACTGTATTCAATCCTAATTTTCTTTCTCCGACAAGGAAACAAAATTCCCGAGCGATAAATGATTAAAAATGAATTAAAAACGCTACATTACTTACGAAACGTCCTGATGATTCATTGTCTATCGGGTAGTAGCAGTTCGGATGCTTCAATTCGTAAAGGTCTCGGGGCAGGATTTTCGCTCGGTAAATTGCGCGAATTGAAAGCGCAAGATTTATGGGATAGCAGACAAGAAATGCCGGCTAAGGAAAAAAGAGAAGTCAATAAACAGAATTATTTATCACACGTGTGTCAAGGTATCCGTACGAATCTCTAAGGATACGCGTCCTTTCTGCGCCACGTCGAGCCTCCTGTTTCTGCCTCCCCGGTTCGTGGGGTTCTAAAGAACGACCGAGGAAGGAAAAATATAGAAAGGACGAGGAGAGTTTTCAAGTACCGAGATCTGAAGCACGTCAAAGTAACGCAACCCTCTGCTATTTGACGAATCTTCTACCTGCACGCATATTATACGTGTAAAGAAAAAAATAAGAAAAAAAAAAAAAAAAAAAGATACGCACCGTTATAATCCTTTTTATTTTATTTTATTCCGCAACGACTACAATCGTAGCACTTGAAATCGAAGGAGAAGCAATTAAGAGAACCACGATTTCGAAGAAACCTCCGCTTTTTACCGTCTCTTGGTTCGCCAGTTTTTTCAAGTTTCGTCGAACCAGTTTTTCCATGAAAGTTGCAAGGAAAAGGGATTCCTAAATCTGTAATTGAAATTTTTACGTTCGAAGAGGCCGAGCTAAGGCGGGTCGGTGTGACGAGCCCTTTCGTTGGATATGAAGAAATAAATTGGAGGAATAAGACGCAAGAAAGGTGTGTAAAATACGAGCACTATTTGGAATCCTTTGTGGAATCGTCACTTGGGCTCCATTCTCGGTTTCCCTGAGCTTGATCGTTATTCAGATTCCACACAGGAGTGTATCCGACTTTTCTGCATACACATACGTATCCAAGACGTAGAGGAGTCACGGAGCCGGGAGCCGGGAGAAGAGAAATAGGGTGAAGATGTCAGAACGGAGCAGCGACGTTGCCTTCTTCTTTCCTTGATATTTTCAAAAGAAGATAGATACTCGCTTAAAAATATCTTAGCGATGCAATATGCATTTATTCTGCTCCTCGGATGCTTGATATTGAATAATTAGATCGTACAGTTGCATCGATATCGATTTTGCTAAATTTATAACAAGCTTATAAATGTTATTTCTGAGAATATTTTGCAAAGCTAAAAATATAGTGCGAGATTTAATTAAATATGACTGATGCAGTATGATATAAGGAGTTGGAAAGGAGATTGTGAACCATTTAGTCGTAATATTGTTTCGTAATTGATTACAAATGGAAAATTATACAGTATTTCTATTATATACCGTTATTTCTATAATAATTTTAGTTTGTATCATCATAACTGTCTCACACGCGGCATTTTTAAATTTCTAACTACCCCGTTGCGAAAAAAGGTTGTTCATCCCTGATTATATTTAAATTTTATAAAAATTGGCGATCGACACTTCGGTATGTTCATGTATTTCCTTACCCCTATTCACAACGTTCTAAGATGATCTCGTTGAACGCTTTGTTCTCTAGGAACACATATAAACCGATAATCAAGGCATTACTCCATCGATGAACTTTAAAAAGAATTAAAAAATGCAACCTTCGCGTTAAAAGATTCAGTTCGATCAACCTATCAACGGTATTACAACTCGTCGTCCGTGATCTGTCGTCTCTTGAGCTAGTGTTTTATTTCTGCAAATTTTTTTTATGCTAGCTTTATTTTGTCAATAAAGAGATAGTTTGAGTTCATCGTTCAGCGTTTGTATCATCATAGCTTTCTTACACGCGGCTCGCATATTTTTAAATTTCTAGCTGGCCCGTTGCAAAGAAAGGGTACTCGTCCGTGTTTTAATACTTTGCGGTAGGATTTACTATTTATTTATTATTTATTTATTTGCTATTTAGCCGCCCAAGTTTTTTTCCCGTTGCGGACACGTGTCGACAAATAGCCATCCAAATCTGTAAAATTATCTTTCTTAGCGATAGGATGCGCAAGATATAGTATACTAAACATTATTATCCTTCGTTTGTAAGAAAATG
Organism: Ctenoplectra terminalis; assembly: GCA_019453375.1. Taxonomy (NCBI): domain Eukaryota; kingdom Metazoa; phylum Arthropoda; class Insecta; order Hymenoptera; family Apidae; genus Ctenoplectra; species Ctenoplectra terminalis. The sequence continues at coordinate 131,216 of SMSQ01025725.1, forward strand.
AGGTATTTTCAGCGATGAAGTCTATATCGAATTGTCGAATGTGCAACGTGGCTCCGTCCGCAAAGGGTTAACCCTTTGCACTCGAAGACTTTTATTAGTTTCAAAGGGCTATTGCGAAAACTTAAAGTGTTCTTTCGGAAAGAAAAAAAGAAAATTCCAAATGTTTACGATTTCTTATTTATCTGGTCAATTTACTTTTATTTTAAGATAAAAGAAGCGTTTGAAACGATGAAAATATAGAATCTAATTAAAAATATAATCTCTGAAGAAAATTATGCGTGTCGCCATAGCGGCGCCAGCCGAGTGCAAAGGGTTAAACCCACCGCATAATTCCCCACTCACCTTTCATCACCTTCAACCCTTGGAAAACAATCAGAAATACAGCAAAACTGAACTGGTTGACGAAAAAAAAAGAAAAAAAAAAAAAACGTTTACGATCCGCCCTACACGGTTTCGCACCCTCCAGAATTACATTTACAAGCACCTAACAGAGGCAGGCATCATGTCTCCGGCTTTCCAACACAGGATACATCTTATTCGTTCTGAGAAAGCCCCAACGGAGTTCCTCAAGGTAGATGAGAGTGCTATGTGGCTCGATGTACCTCTATCGTGCGTATGCCACCCCCGTACAACAGAGACTGTCCACACAGACGCGTAAACACAAACGTACGATGCGTCTGTGTCGATGTCTCTCCTCGTCTTTGTGTCCCATCATGCAAGTCGTGAGGGCGGCGGCTTATCTCTACGAGCTCTCTTCGAGGAGACTAAAGTGGAGTGAGCCATATCCTCCCTCTCTCCTCTTTCACCAAGTCCTACCGGCGTTCGACGAAGCGATGACGTTTCCACTGTCTCTATCCCCGGGCCACCGATCTCTCCGGCGTACCTGCGACGAATTATCACGATCCATGAGCCCTGTCCCTCTTGTCGTTCGATGATTCAGTGGTGCCTGATAACGACCGATCCGCCGACCGTACAGTGATTTCGGGATTAGAGCAGGAATTATTGGGAGTTTAGGTTCCTCGAAGGGGAAATCTCGATGTTTTTTAAGCGCTTTAAAATGTTGACGCGTTTCTTTTTATTTATTTTTTTTTAATTTTAGGGATAATTGTTGGATTTTTAGAAATTTTAAGGTACCTTTTGAGGATTTGTAAATGGTGGCTCGCATCTAAAATTGTACAGCTTTTAAAACGGAATAATTTTTTGAAAATTGGATCAAACGATTTGAGATTTTTTGAGGGGTTAGAGGGATTGGTTTATTGGATAATATGTGAAAAGAAATTTTTCAAAAATGCTAATTTTCAGAAATATCTACATAAACACTAGAACTGCCACTGATTAAAGTATATCAAAGAAATATTTATCATATACATTATATATATTTAGTATATTTTTAATAGAAAAATTACTGAAAATTGATCAAAAGCATAGTAAATTTATAAAACCTCTATGAAAAATTAAGAGTTAGTCATTTTTAGAACTACCAAGGATTAAAGTATACTTATTTAATTAATGTATATCAAAGAAATATTTATTATATATATCATACATATTTAGTATATTTTTAGTAGAAAAATTACTGAAAATTCATCAAAAGCATAGTAAATTTATAAAAGCTCTATGAAAAATTAAGAATTGGTCATTTTGACCACTTTGATATTTCTAGTGCAAACCTTAAATCCTAATATCTAATTGAACTCCTCAAAGAATTAATTACATTNAGCATAGTAAATTTATAAAAGCTCTATGAAAAATTAAGAGTTAGTCATTTTTAGAACTACCAAGGATTAAAGTACGTCAAAAAAATATTTATCATATACATCATACATATTTAGTATATTTTTAATAGAAAAATTACTGAAAATTGATCAAAAGCCACCATAGTAAATTTATAAAACCTCTATGAAAAATTAAGAATTGGTCATTTTGACCACTTTGATATTTCTAGTGCAAACGTTAAATCCTAATATCTAATTGAACTCCTCAGAGAATTAATTACATCATAAACAATTTATTTTATTTTATTATAAACAATTAATTATATTTCAGTAAGAAATACATTATTTCTTCAAATACAAAATATATCGAACACTCTTCGCCGAGAATTGGGATTTCCGTTGCACAATGCGGGAGAAAAAAACACGCGAATGTTTCTTGACGGAGAGCGTGCCAGTGAAACTGATAATAATGCAAACTCGATTTCGTTCAATGGAATTTTCCGCGGTGCTCTATACAGCTACGAAAGTTGGTGAATTTTTGTTGAGGGAGTTTTATGATCTGAAGTATAGAAGAGGGAAATATAAATCGGAAAAAGGAAACGAGTGACGTTCGAAAGCTTTTATAATAGAACAAACATCCACCTGCTAGCGATAATAATATTGCCATTTCAGAAATATTATTTTCAAAACTCTCTTCATCAAAAAAAAAAAAAAACAAAAGGAACCTATCATATGACTCTCCAATTCCAGAAATTGAAATGTTCTTCCGCATTTAGTTTCATACGTGTAACAAATAAAACGTCCGCTAAGAGTATTTCTAAATGAAATACCCAGTATTTTCCTCTTGTCAGACATTTTCTCTTAAATTGCTCGGAATCGCGTCCCGCTAATTATTTCGCACTGTATCGCTAAAAGCTAGTTATAATCCCGTAAAGAGAAACGAGAAAGCATTCCCATCAACTCACGCGATGCAAAGGGGTCGCGTAGAAAAATGACAACTACCGTGGAACCTGATGAAATGGAATTGTAATGCGTAACCAGGGTTAAGTCTAAAATAACATGAAAGTGACGGATGATAAAGGCCGGACGAGAAGAACCGCTCGTCCAAGATTATTATGAGCTGGAGTACGTTCCATTACCCAATGGCATAGCGGTGGAATAGGTGAAATATTGTTGACGCGGACAGAGAGAGAATATAAAAATTATTGCGCCTTCGTATCCGCGAGACAGACCCCGCGGATAATGCTGCGACCTTTGAATATTAAAATCGAGCATTGAAGATACCGAGCTAGAGGATACTCGATCTCGTCGAGAAACCGGAATAGTTATATGTGTCGATAATTATGAAAGTGGTCTAAGTCATATATTTCTTGTTTAAAGATATTTAATGAATCGCATTTGAACGAATTAAAAAATATTTTTATATTACTCGACATTTTAATTTATAATTCTCTTACTCTTGATTAATGGAAATTTATTATGAATATGAAATTTTGTATGAATTTCATACGAAAATGTTGTTCTTAAAGCTTGAATTTACTTAGACCATTTTCAAAATTAATTGAATGTCCTATGAATGACTTAAAGCAACAAAGAACTATGAGTTTTATTTGGAACAATAATTTTAATGAAATAATTCATAAACATTTGTTAATTATTTTTAAAAAGTAATCCACTTTTATTATTTCTAGTTTTTAAGATTCTTAAAATGTTGCTGAAAAACTTGAGGGATGTATGGTAAGGATGCTTTCTATTTACAGAAAGTGCAGCACCTTTTTCTGATGTAAAAATTATGAAACAAATGAAGAACAAAATCAGTTTCATATACTCCGTGAAAAGTTAATAAGGTATGATACGATGCAGAAAAAAAAGATAAAAAAAAAAAACAAAAAGAAAGAAGTTATTAGTTTTGAAGATTTGGATTATTACATGATTGGAATTTAATATTCAGTATCGCTTAAACTTCCGATATTGTTAGACAATATTAAGCGGAAGAATTGGTCTTTAATAGCGCCTCTTGTGTCGATTTTTCAAACGGAAGAAAAAAGATAAAAAGAAAAACTGAACCACAGCTTAATGACACGCCTCGTGCCAGTATATTGCGCGTACGTATTGTATATGGATACGTTCACGTATCAACAGGTTTTGTGATCGATACAGCGCTTTTAATAATTCCGGTCCGTCTCATCCTATAGCGTCAAGCGAAACTGTGAAGAGATGAATAAACCGTAGACACGGCGTACAAACAGCTTCGACTCTTTGCGATCTTAAATCCTGCTTTTAATGATATATTTCATCGCGATACGAGGATTTTAACGTGACCATAATAAGAATTTTTTATTTATTTATTTATTTATTTATTTCCTTGCGATGTTATTATTCTTCAATATCGTAAATACGATATTAACATCTTTGTCGCCATCAATCATACTTTTGTAGTTATTAACAAACAAGTGTACTTTTGGCAAAAATTATTTGATTTTCGTTCAGGTAACATTTATAAAAAGGAAATGTTTGAAATGAAATTTATTTCCTTCCC